>JBAMJV010005355.1:0-26946 GCA_037951105.1 Echinarachnius parma | reverse complement strand
AAGGACTCTCCTGGCTCACTGATATTTACTAGTGAACTTCGTTAGAGGTTTCTTTGTGTTTTAGCATAAAGGACTCTCCTAGCTCACTGAGATTTACTAGTAAACTTCGTTAGAGGTTTTTTAGTTCAATGAACTTCAGCGTAAAGGACTCTCCTGGCTTACTGATATTTACTAGTGAACTTCGTTAGAGGTTTCTTTGTGTTTTAGCATAAAAGACTGTCCTAGCTCACTAATATTTACTAGTGAACTTCGTTAGAGGTTTCTTTGTGTTTTAGCATAAAAGACTGTCCTAGCTCACTAATATTTACTAGTGAACTTCGTTGGAGTTTTTTTGTGTTTTAGCATAAAGGACTCTCCTAGCTCACTGAGATTTACTAGTGAACTTCGTTAGAGGTTTCTTTCTTCAGCGTTTGTACCTTTTCTTCGAGATCCCAGACAAGGACCGGTGCGTGTTATATGTATACAGAGATACACAATACATTAATGGGATATTAAATAGTGCCCAAATATAGAATTTGACTTGCATTTCTTAAGTGTATTTACCTGTGAGGGTGGATGCCCCATAGAGTTAATATGCTAGTTGAATTATATAAAGTAAACAAACTTATGAAATATTTCCTTGCATTTATTAAGTGTATTTACCTGTGAGGGTGGATGCCCCATATCATTTATAATGCTAGTTGAATTACATAAAGTAAAAGGATTATGCAATTATACTTCCTTTGCATTTTATAAGTGAAGTTTTAATGTTATGATAAGTATGGAACCATTCTGGAAAAGAAACCAATTCAGCTTGTGCTCATTCCCAAGCAATGACTTCTATTAATCTTTTTGGCAACTTGAGAATTCAGTATCTGATCTCTTAGACTTTTGCATGATCTTTTCCACATTGATTCCATATAAATTTAACATGGTAAAAAATAGCATTACAATTTAAAGAAATTAAATAACAATTAGACTGTTATATTTTGCTTACTTTTATTATTCGTAATTCAGACGTACATGTAACACCATGGGTGGTGACCACCGCCATAACATAAAATGCATTTATACACGTCAAGCAAGTGGTTATTTTTTATAACACTTTAAATACAATGTTAATAGGAATTAGTTCTAAATTAGTTGTCAATTTATTAATTTGTTTTATAGTTACCGTATACTCTGCATGTATCCCTAAACCTTTTAAATCGTTATAAGTTTATAGTTTTAAATCGTATACTTTTAATGTATACCTGAAATGTTATAATTATTGGCATTTATTGCTAGTATACTTATTGTATACCTTAACTTTAAATTTTAGAATAGACACGTAATAGATCAAGGAATGATTTGAAATAGTTATTACGTAATAATGTAGAATTGAAATAACCTTTCAATACCTTGCTTATGAATAACTAGGTACATTATGTAATAGCGACATGATGTACGGCTATAACATAAGGTAAATAATTAAGATGCTTTCTTAGTATAGAATATATTGTTCATTCATTCTAGCCAGACAGTTAGGGTAGAGATTAAGACTGGTCGGCAGGTCTTGGTGCTTAGATAGTTAGATATTCTTGAATTAGCCTTGAACCATTAATAAATAGGGACATTGATTTGTCTGAGGCTGTTTATTATAAAGAATGTTGGTATAATTTATAGGCCACACCGACAAAGTGAGTGGGTCTTATAATGGGTCTGGAAGGCATGGAAAATTCCCGTTGAGAGGTAGTGATATGTGGAAGCGGTATTAGAAGAAAGATATCGATAGAATAGAGAGAATTTGCTGTGGCTGCGTATATAGACTAGTAATTAGGAGAATTTAGAATTATTTTGAAGCACAGAAAAGCTCCATTGATTATTTGAATCTTTGCGGATTTGTGCTAGAATAAGTTAGAACAATGTACTCTCTATAAAAAGAAAAGTACTCATTGCAGAGTATAAAGTAGAATGTAGAATGGTATTTAGATTATACATGTAGATGTATGCATTAATTAATATGGCTATATTAGGGAACTGTTGAACAGTTCTATCATAATTTATTAGATATTCAGAACTTGTATAGTTTTACCTTTATGCATTGAAATGCTCGATTATATTCAATTAGGTATGGATTTGAAAAGTTATGAACTATTGTCTGCTATGTTATTTGCTATGGTTGTGCAACCAAAACAATTGTTCACAAATTTTACTTTGAATAAAGTTCTTTAGAACCTTAAACTTTACTTCCGGAATATTGTAATCAAAGATTTTATTATTCTGATGCACACGTGTGTCTGTGAAGAATGAATAGTGGTCTATGGAATTGTAAAGTAACTGTAGTAAGTTGATGTTGATGATTGACGCAAATTACGGATCTCTCTATATGCAATTTAAAGGAGCTTTTATTGCTCCTACCAAAAACGGGTTTAGTGACACCCCTTGAGACATAAAACTTCTCAATCAAAATTCACTTGGTGGCAGCGTTACAATACCATAGCTCTATGAATTGTGTACGCGTCTGTCCGTAGCACAGTGGTCCGTAGTGAACTCAAAAGTCGCTCGCGCACGTGGAAATGACAACTACGAAGACGTTCAAGTTAATTTGATTGTCTATAAGGAAATGTGTTGTGTTACATGCAATGATGAATGAAAAGTATATACAATAATACATACATTTACGTAAATTATAAGTGTTTTGATAGATTCTGTCAAATTAACATGTCAAAAACAGAGAGCGTCCACAAGGTTTACTAAAATTGTCTAAATCCTCAAAACTTACTTGGAACTCTAGTGGTTCTCTCATACCTTGTTGTATTCATATTAAAATTAAAAGCACTAGAAAGGGTTCAGTTTTTAAAAAAATTTCCATTTTGTTCAAAAGATATTTACGATTGAAGTATTCAGATGTTAAGCTGTCTACGGGATAATTTAAACCGTGTACAAAGTAAGTGCAAGGAGTTCGTGAATATCACTGTTTGCTTATTTCTCGGCCCAAAAAACATCAAATTAGCGTGAGATTTTCACACATTACTATGTGAACATATCAGATCACACCAATACACATGTCATTAATGACTCATCACTTTTTGCACTTAACAACAAAGAATACTGGATCCCTTTAACCAATAATGCTTACATAATCAAATTGAATATGTTGATTGTTTTAGTAATTGTATGTGTCTAGAGAGTATATCCATATATCAGAATTTATCATAATCATATTACAGTCAAACCTGTGTATAGTGATCACCGAAGGGAAGTAAGAAAAATGGCCACTGTAGACAGGTGACCTCTATATACAGGTTCATTCCATTGTCTTTCTCTGCTATAGACAGGTGACCACTAAGACAGGTTTGACTGTATATTGTATTTTTCCATATCAAATATCTTTCCATTTCATTTCTATGATCATCAATTCGTATACGGTATTAAAATATATCATACATCAATCAAATGTTTCACGTTAAACACATAATCTATACAAATATCTTATACCAACCAATCTGTATCGCTATTCATATCATTTCATTATCAGCAATTTCCAAACTTATCTTATTCATATTCATTTTGTAATTTATGTTAAAAAAAAAAATATATATATATATATATATATAAGCTACGCCTATTATTCTTCCTTCTCAATCATTTATGATTATTTCTTGCATTATTTAAATATTGGAAGAAACCAAAGCTGTATGTATTAGTTCTCCTTTCGTTTATATATATATATATATATATATATATAATGCAAAGAATAATCATAAATGATTGAGAAGGAAGAATAATAGGCGTAGCTTAATAAGCATTGTTCCTCCCTTTAATCCTCCAAATGAAAAAAGGCACTGGTCGAAAAATTGGTCTCCGCCAGGACTCGAACCCGGGTCTCCAGCTTGGAACGCTGACGCCTTAACCACTAGGCCACGGGGACCGTGTGATTACTAATACTTGAATCACTCCTTTGTGATCCAGCTGAAGTACAGGCGGCTTGCATTGTTCGTAACTCCTTCCCCATGAATTAATTGAGTACAAAGGGCCGAGAGATTGGCTTGCCAATGACCTGAATTTGGATCTGTCTTCAATCACACGGTCCCCCGTGGCCTAGTGGTTAAGGCGTCAGCGTTCCAAGCTGGAGACCCGGGTTCGAGTCCTGGCGGAGACCAATTTTTCGACCAGTGCCTTTTTTCATTTGGAGGATTAAAGGGAGGAACAATGCTTATTAAGCTACGCCTATTATTCTTCCTTCTCAATCATTTATCACATAGATAGTCGCATAGTGAGGGTCGCACGTCACAAATAGGTGCATTGTGGGATAAAACAAGCTCGCTCGCGAATTTGTGTCATTAGGATTTCAAAGCCAATTATAAGAACCCACAATCATACTTTTTCACACAAAATTATGTTTCTTGACCTAGAATATCTGTCTTTCAATCATTAGAAGCTTGAAATCGTGTGGAAGTCCACTTTAATAAGCAATAATCCTCCTTTTAATCCACCAAATGAAAAAAGGCACTGGTCGAAAAATTGGTCTCCGCCAGGACTCGAACCCGGGTCTTCAGCTTGGAACGCTGACGCCTTAACCACTAGGCCACGGGGACCGTGTGATTGAAGACAGATCCAAATTCAGGTCATTGGCAAGCCAATCTCTCGGCCCTTTGTACTCAAGTATTCATGGGGAAGGTGTTACGAACAATGCAAGCCGCCTTTACTTAAGCTGGATCACAATAGAGTGATTCAAGTATTAGAACATATATATATAAGCGAGAAGTGAACTAATACATACAGCTTCGGTTTCTTCCAATATACACATAATTGCAAGGAGTAATCATAACGCCGATGCATCGGCGTTCCAAGCCGGAGACCCAGGTTCGAGTCCTGGCGGAGACCAATTTTTCGACCAGTGCCTTTTTTCATTTGGTGGATTAAAAGGAGGAACATTGCTTATTAAGCTACGCCTACTATTATTCTTCTTTCTTCACTTCTCGCTTATATATATATATATACCGTATATTAATTAAGTAAAGGACTACTACCCCCTGGACAACCACCCCCCGGACGATTACCCCCCGGACAACTACCCCCCTAGGACAATTACCCCCCGGACAACTACCCTCCGGACAATTACCCCCCTAGGACAATTACCCCCCAAGACAATTACCCCCCAAGACAACTACACCCCAAGACAACTACCCCCCGGACAATTTCCCCCCGGGCAACTACCCCCCGGACAATTACCCCCCGGACAACTACCCCCCAGACAACTACCCCCTGGACAATTACCCCCCGGACAACTACCCCCCGGACAACTACCCCCCCGGACAACTACCCCCCGGATTATTACCCCCCAATACATCTACCTCCCGGATAATTACCCCCAGGACGATTACCCCCTGGACAATTACCCCCTGGACAAATAAACTCCAAGACAAGTATCCTCAAGACAATTAGCCCAAGACATCTTCCCTTAAGACCAGTGGCGTAGCGAGGGTCAACGGATGGGGGGGAGGGGGGGGGGGGCGCACAACTGGTAGTGGAGCGATTTGGTGCATAGACAGTAATATTATATGATACGTAGTTCAAGCTATGGAATCAAACATACATAATGTATGCATATTAAAAAATGGGAGTGATAATCACCTCCACTTTCAAATGTATGGGGGGGGGGGGGGAGACATGTCCCCCCCCCCCCCCTCCCCGTCACCAGGGTGCATTCAATTTTGCCAATTTTGTTGGTTACAGTCCAGTAATTCCGAAGGCTCGTTATTCCGAAGGTTCGTTATTCCGAAGGTTCGTTATTCCGAGGGTTCGTTATTCCGAAGGTTCGCTATTCCTAAAACGAAATGGGGTTCGTTATTCCAAAGGTTCGTTATTCCGAAGGTTCAGTTATTCCGAAGGTTCGTTATTCCGAAGGTTCGTTATTCCGAAGGTTTGTTATTCCGAAGGTTCATTAGTCCAAAAATAAAATAGGGTTCGTTAATCCGAAAATGAAATCGGGTTTGTTATAATACTATAATTTGTGTTTTGTTTATTTAATTTACAGCCTGCATTAAGCATACCCCTCCCCCTTTCCCTCCCTTGGCCAGACCAATCACACATTTAAAGGGTGCGTTGGGTGCGTACACACCCCCCCCCCCCCCCCCCCCCCCATTTAGAAAGGTCCACTTTTTATCGTTCTCGGTCTCGGGCAGAGATCGGCCTATTTGACATTTGACGACCCCAATTCCCTGCTTACAAAACTAAAACAGTGGTCTAAATCAGCAACAGACCCCCCCCCCCCCCCCCTCACACACACACACACACGACTCAACCAGTTGTCTTGGTCCCGTTTTTGAATATGCGCACCCCCCAAAGCCCAAACCCACCGCCTTGAAAAATCCAGGCTACCGGCCTGAGCGATCACATATTTTGTCTTGGGGTGGTTGTCTTGGGGGTTAATTGCCTTTGGGAGGAGGGGGGGGGGGGGGGGGGGGGGGGGTGGGGTAATTGTCTGGGGGGGGGGGGGTAATCGTCCGGGGGAAGTTGTCTTGGGGGGGCAATATTCCGGTGGGTAGTTGTTCGGGGGTAATTGTCCGGGGGGGTAGTTGTCCGGGGGGGTAGTTGTCCGGGGGGTAATTGTCCGGGGGTAGTTGTCTTGGGAGGTAGTTGTCTTGGGGGTAATTGTTTAGGGGGTAATTGTCTTGGGGGTTATTGTCTTGGGGGGTAATTGTCTTGGGGGTAGTTGTCTTGGGGGGTAATTGTCTTGGGGGGTAATTGTCCTAGGGGGGGTAATTGTCCGGGTGGTAGTTGTCCGGGGGGTAATTGTCCTAGGGGGGTAGTTGTCCGGGGGGTAATCGTCCGGGAGGTGGTTGTCCAGGGGGTAGTAGTCCGGACACGCATTATTACTAACACTTACAAAAGGATTCATGCAATTATACACATCATTCGTTATCAAATAGACAATCATTTTAAATTGATTCATTCATTTCATATACATAATCATTATATAAGTTGTGCGATTGTATTTGCATACGTTTATACAATAAACACAATCAATGCAAAACCTAGTATTGTTAATATCAAATCGATGTAAGTTATATTCTATCGAGCCCAGGAAGCGGGCTACGCTGAGGGGTGAAAGTCCACTGGCGTACTTGTGGGAGAGGGGGGTGGCTTGGGGGCTCTAGCACCCCCCCCCCCCCCAAAAAAAAAAAAAAAAAAAAAAAAAAAAAAAAAAAACATTATAATAATAAATAAATAAAACAAATGAATAATATTTAAAAAATAAAATGAAATAATGATAAATAAATTTAAACAAAACAAATCATGGCTTATTTCTACCAGTGATTTGAAAAAGGGGTATTTCTTTACACATGATGAGTCAGAAATGTGAATTATTTAGGCTTGGTACGAACAGTCACGTCACGTTCACGTTAACGTCACGTGAACGGTTCTGTACCTTTTGTGAAACAGGTCACCCAAATCTACGAAGTGTAGGGTAAAGTGACCCAACAATTTGTCGTTTTCCATGCCGGTAAAACTCGAAGTGTCGCGTTAACCAAATCGTGACGTGAGCGTTTAATCAAGATTTTTTAAATTGCAAACGCTTGTTACTAAGACTAGACATACACGCACAAAGAGATTTAAAAATGTCGACGAAAATTCCGATACCCCCTTATCAAATCTTTTCAATCATTATGTTTATAATATGTACGTGCATAATTCAGAGTAATCTGAGACGATAATATGCAGTTCTGTCATTTAGGTAATGTACAACCATACCACTTGCATTATTTGTCTTGTTATTGGAGTATTTCTAAAGACGTGTCGTGCGTGGATTTTGTCAAATGTTGATTTCCAGCTGAATTGCTACACGCATGCAGCGGACAATTCAGTTCGGATACGCCTGAAGTTCCCGTGCTCGACGTCTGAGCGTACTGGCCCTTAACGGCGTTGTATGTGCATGCCTGTGAAAGGGTAACCTGTGAAAGTGAGTGAGTGAGTGAGTGAGTGAGTGAGTGAGTGAGTTACAGTGATCAATGAGTTTAAAAGTAATAAAACAATGATTTGATTAATAGTGTTTATTTATGGTTATTGAATCGAGTCAATCTATCAATTAATCAGTCAATCATTATAATGAAACAATCACACCAACCAATCAATATTAAATAAATCAATTAATGTATTTGACATTCGAACTAGCTACTTGTAGGCAGTGGCGTACCCAGGATTTTTTCAAGGGGTGGGTGTAGGGGGGGGGGATATTTCGTCAGACAAATTGAAGTAAGCGGGGGGAGTGTGGGTAGGGGGTGTCCGTAGAAAATGACCGCAGCCGAGGACGAGCCCAGGACCGGTCACAAATTTCGAGGCCGAGACCAAGACATTTCTTGAATTATGTAAGGGGGTGGGGATGGGGGTAGGGGGTGTCCATCCCCCTGCCCCCAGGCCTGTGTACGCCTATAATTAATTTACAGTATCTATAGGTAGGACGGGTTCGTTCACGATTAAATTTACCGAGAATTAGTCTCTTCTCAACGACAATTTACATTAATTTGTTTTACGCAAGCGCCAATTTACGTGAGCTTTCATGAATTGGAAAAAGTATATCTACACACTGTTGGGTCACGTAACCCAACACTTCGTAGATTTGGGTGACCTGTTTCACAAAAGGTACAGAACCTTCACGTGACGTGACGTGAACGTGACTTGACTGTTCGTACCAAGCCAATTATTTATGAATGGTTTATCTTTATAAAGAAAAGAGAACACAATATTTGTAGTTGTCACTTTAGATAATTATTTAAATTGGAACGTCCACTTTCAGAGCACTGTATCCGTGATTTAAAAACTTGTAATACTCTTACGTAATCTTAGATAAATATTACCATTATCATATCTCTGTTTATTGTATAATTCTTTGATTCACTTAAGATTGTCATAATATTGTAATATAGCTTGGGGTAGAATTAGTAACAATTATATCGACTCCTTGTTAATTTTTGCAAAAGGAAGCAATGCGAATATGTACTGATTCTGTTTTGTTTGCTCATTTAAATCAATATTTGTATAAGCCCGGTGCTTTGAAATGTTAAAATATTACTTTTATACAAACTGCAATATTACGTACTATTTTGTACTATGTTCCTATATTATGACCAAATGCATAAATGCAATACTAGAAATTCGGCCAACTTTCACTTGGTCAATCCTAAATCCCAAATCGCTGAACGATCAATTAGGCATAGTGGTCCAGTAAGTGGCACTCCACTAATAAATGTAATATGAAATCAGTTTCATTCCCAACATTTAAAAGTAAGATTAAAAGGACACTGTTAACATTATATGATCCCAAATGAATAACTACAACAGTTGTTATTGTGACACTTTGTAATGGCCTTTTATGATGTGCTTTTTAGATCGACATGTTAAGAGTGTGGGATCGGGGGTGGGGTATTTGTATTCATATACAAATGGAATAGTGTTTGGTTTACATTACATAACGGGGTCCGTACTGACAAGCGTGTACGTCTTTAAAGGGCACTAACCAATATTTACTTGACTTACATAAATTGTCATATCATTGCTGTCAATATTTCGTGTTTTTAATGGTTGAATAAATCAAATGCCTTACAATTACGCTTAATATTTGAAAACAAATCCAAGCTTTATTTTGATTATAATCAAATTTAATTTATGTTTTCCAAACCTCTACGTGTTACTGTTAACACAGTTATTTATTTTAAAGGAAATCAATATAACTCCTTAAAAAGGCTTTATCTTGTCAGGCAAGCTCTAACATGATATTGCCCTTCATAATTATAAGACAAATCTCGCAACTGAATTTTGACTTGCAGCAGATGGACAACGTCTTTAAGTTGTGATGGAACAAATATTCGAGAAAATTTAGAACGTTTGTGGCAATTTTGTGTACAAAGCACGTTACAAGGTTGTCCATGGAGAAATATATGTTTTGTCAACATTTACTCTGGTGGTATCAAAGGATTGTATTTCAAATTAACAGTTATCACCTTTGTAAGCTGGTTCCAGAAGTATTCATGCCCCCTGACATCTACGGGCCATCTCGTATACGGTCTGCGGTCGCTTAGGTACAGACGAACCAGGTACGGGATCTCATCCTCAGGAATATCTTCTAGAAAGATAACGACGGTGTTTTCTGTCAGTTCGTCATGCACGTGGTCCATGGCGGTACGGAACTTGATGAGAAACCAGTTGTCCCGGACAGCACTTCTGCTGAGGAGCAGGATGGTCTTGAAGCTATGCTCGACGGCATAGTGAACAGCCTCAAGATAGTGCATACCTAGGGTGAGGTCCTCATCACCGAAGGAATACCTGTCGTAATCAGGAAGACGCTCTTCGAGGGTAGGTCGTAGGTGATCTTTGGCCCATATCTCGTCTTCTTCAGTAAACATGATATTCAGATCAAAGATAAACTCGTCGTGTTCACGCGCGTCTTGCATTTCTCTGTAGCCAATGATAGCAAGTTTCACCAGGAATAGTTTGTACCTAATCAACCATCTGTTGTAGAAAGCGAGTATCAGTCCAATAAGTAATGCGAGAGCAACAAGAGGGAGGGTGGACAAAAGAACAATGTTTGGAACGCAATATTTACTCGGATCAAACTCGAACAATGGCTTTCCCCGGAGTTGGATCAAGGAAACGTCCGAGCAAACAGTGTCATTATAGTGCAGAAACATTTCAGAGGAGTTGCCGAGTTCGTGCAGCCAGCCATATCTGCACTGACATGCAAATGAGTTTCCAGAAACATCGATGTGATCTAAATTGTATTTCATCAGAGTTTTCCATGTGCTGCGATTGAATGCCACCAACCAATTATTCGAAAGACTCAAATTTCTGAGAAATGGGACTCTCTCCATGGCTCCTTCCTCTACAGACATAATTGTGTTATTATTGATTTTCAGAGTCACTAGAATCGGTAGATAGGTAAGCGCATTCGTTGAAATTATGAGCAAAGTATTCCCGTTCAAATCTAAATAGACAAGAGATTTCAATCCCTGAAAAATATCTCCGGTGAGACTAGAAATTTTGCAATTGTCTATCATCAATTTAGCAAGCAACAAATTGTCATCAAAGACCCTATTTGGCAAATTCCCCAGAGGGTTGTTGCTCAGATGCAGCTGCCTCAGATTAATTAACCCTTGGAACAAAGATCTACTGAAATATGAGTCCCAAAGATTTCCTCTAATCAGTTCCGAGTTACTGACGTCTATGATTTCTAGCTGTACTGTGTTGTTAAACATTTGACCTGGTTTGAAAGGGTCCTCTTCTTTAGGTATGTGGTCAGCAAAATACAATATGAAAATACCAGACGACAAGCTAAGCTTTATTATCGCCGTTTCTGTAACATCAATTATTTGAAGGTTCTCAAACCCGTCGTACGAAAATAAGTCCAACCTAAGAAGTTTCCTATTTCGACTAAGATCCAAAACCTTCAGATTTCTAAGGCCACGTAACTGAAAACCCTCAAGGGCTGATATTTTATTTTCCGACAGATTCAGCACCTCCAAATTACTTTCCCAAGTGGTATTATTATGATTAACACTCTTTATCTGGCTATCCCTTAAATCCAATACTCGTAGATGAGAAATTCCTAGGAAGTAATCTGGTTCGATTCTTTCGATGAAATTACCGCTTAACAGTAACTCTATACAGCTTAACCCAATAAAGACGTTTTTATAGAGCGAGAGATCCCCGCCGCTACTGTAGATGGCTAGTGTGCGTAATGTGTGATTACGTAAGGGACTGAATACTCCAACCAGACTGCCACCATGGAACTCCGTATCTGCAAGACAGAGTGAGCTAATAGTTGACCTTGCAACACCACTTGTGAGATTTGATAACATAGATGCAGTTGGAGCAAATTGCACCCCTAGCATAAGTTTTTGGACAGGCAATGATGCTATTGCGTCTTCCGAAATGTAGCTGATGGGGTTCAGAAACAGATTGATGGAGTCGGCTGGACAAAAGAAAATGAATTTATCTTGAGTCAGTTCTCGGAACTTGTTTTTCGAAAGGATTACTTCATTTAGTCGGTCTGTCTTACATCGAGACACATTCAAGTAGCTTAGACGGGTATCCGATAAATCGAGATGTTTCAAACGTGGAAACCAGTCCATAAAATCGTTTGGTAAATATTGCAGGTTGCATGCAATCATGTTCAATACAACGAGTGCTTCAAGGGGTTGAAATGGGACACTGTTTGGTATTATCAGCCTATAATTTCCTGACAGATCCAAGGACTCCAGATGTTTTAGAGGGAGGAAAGCTGCGGACTGAATCGTTGTAAGTACGTTGAGGCGCAAATCCAAAATTACGAGATATGGATAGGTAATAAATGACGTGTTCAGCAGATCATTGATCTCGTTGTTTTGTAGGTATAATTTCAATGTATTTTGAGGACAATTCCTCGGAACAGTTCTGAGATGTCTGCCTATGCACATTAATGATCTATCATCCTGGTCCCATTGACAGGCTGTTCGGGTGAAGCGAGCTTTCTGTGAATTGAGCTTATTCAACCGACCAGAGAAGACTTCTTTGCCGCCAGTGGTGGATGTGTAATTAGCCCCTTCCACTCCACACATCGTTATGATGAGAAGAAAGCAAACGTGTCTGTATGATATTCCCATGGTTGTATTCTGCACTTCATGTGAAGCTGATAATTACAAAAAAATAATAACTTAAACCAGACACATACACATACTTATACAAATGATAATTGTAATGATAATGACAATAATAATCTATTATATTAAACAAAATCATGATAACATGATATATTACACGAGTAAATATAACAGACTGATAATGGCTTGTTTTGAAGTGACGTATTCCAAATTTAGTTTTGTGTAATTCTAGTCTGGTTTCAAGATATGCCACTTGTACGATTTCGAGAAAACAATACGAATGGTTTACAATTAGAAAAGTATAAACTTCACAAAATGATTACGAAGTGTTTTTACGATTCACATTTCAAAATGAAGTATTCAAAGTGTTTGATCTTAATTGTTGATTGTATCAAGCAAAATACAAAAATTAACACAATGTATTATGATTGTTTTATTATTTTCTAACTCATCAAAGTATATCTTATAGAGCCTAAATGTCCTAAAGAACATTTGTGTTCATACAATTATACTATTATAATAAAATACAATACAATAATTCGATATAATCAATAAACGACCTTATATAGAACTAAGTGATGAAATAAATTAGTTACTCACCCCACAAAGTGAACGGACGTACCACCAATGCAGTCAAAATGAAATAATTGTTTGGATGTGAATTGACTTTCCTTGCTATCACAGTGATTACAACAAGTGAAATGAGAAATCTCTCTACGCGTTGATATATTTAAGAACTGTCTAAATACCAAGCCCCACCCTAATCACGTGACCAATGCAGAAACACACAGTATGAAACCTTGTGATTGTGTTTGATACTCTAATTGAATTATTACAGTCGTTAATCATTAACACAATGAAGAATGCAGGACTAATGAAAGTATGCCTTCAACATTTATCATTCGTTACAAGTAGTTTTGAATGTCAAAGATAATTTACATTTCTACAGAATAAAGAAAAGCCTAACGAACTATAAAGTTTAAAGTGAACTGCTTACCCACAAAAATGATAGGACGTCATACCCGTGCAGTCAACACAAAATAACGTATATTGATACAGCTTTCGTGAATGCTTGCTATCAAGTTTAAAGGATCTCATCTTTATAAGGCTAGTAATTATACGTTCATGACAGAGATAAGAGAGAAATTGAACAAAAACAAGTGTGCGAGTGGTGCGTGTGTGTGAAAGTGCAAGTGTCCTCATGCGCCAAAATGTTGGATCATCATACGTCAGACCAAAATTTAATTTAGTTTCTAAAGTTTTACAAAGAACGTTTTTATTTTTATCTTTATACATTATTGTGAAATAATGTTTTTTTTTAGTGTGGCTTTAAATGAATAGAGAGATGTACATTAAGCAAATAACCATCGACTGGGAGGGTGATGGCAAAACTATACGTGCCGAGGTGATCTGCGAAGGTATTGCCGAGGCGTAGCCGAGGCATGATAGTTACCTTCGCAGATCACCGAGACAACGTATAGTTTTGCATCCATCACCCGAGTAAGGAGATTTTGTTATTTGCTTTATATCCCTCATGTGAAAGTTGTAAGTTTGCATTTGCCAGTTAAAGTAAATTTATTTAGTATTTATTGATTTATCTTGACACTACAATAATTGAGCAAACATAGAGCTTTTGGTCCCAGATATATTTTGACAGTTTATGATTTTATAGTATCAATGACTGAATCTGGGCTAGCGCCATCTTTTGTTGGCTGATTTGCAATGATAAGTTTTGCAAGATGAATTCTGTTTAGTGAGGAAAATCTGTGGTTTTCTGGAGCATCCTCTGTTCCTGAGAGCCGGTTTTACAGTATTATGGAGGCACAGAGGTTAGTTATAACACACATTTGAAGATTACGAAAATGAATGTTAAAAAGGTGGTTTTTGAGGTCTTTACATTGTATGGAACTTACACAGTAGCAGATTTAATTTGTATGGCAAATGTATGTACATGTGTAAACTGTATACTCACATATATGATAGTACAATTACCTTACCGGAGATATCTGTCGATAATTTGTATGTCATTACATAGATTATTGATGCTTGAGTTTGCTTAAAGTTTAAAGAAACAGTAAAGTAAATTGTATGATGCAAAATAAGACATTTTATGATGAAAATGGATGAGAAATGTGAGCATATTTGTGTGAATGACAGGTCAAGGTTACGACTTTGTTATTGTGTTTCTTGACTACGATGAAGTCATTCAAACTTGATAAATATGGTCACATTTCATGTTAAATCGTGTTAAATCTGATTTAGACATGATAAAGGTGATTCAAGTTTAATTGTGTGTTAGCTATGACATACTACATGAAGTTCAAAGAGATTTGTCAAGTGTCTGATTTATGATATAAGATTTATAAACAAATATGGAAATATGAAAAGAGTGAGACACTGATTTCAGAGAATGTCTTTGATTTAGTAGAATGCTATAGCTCTTTAATAATATTGTGAAACTTATATTCATGAACACATACTTATTATGCATTTCTGTTATGCTTTATCATGTAAAGTTTTCACGGAGTAAAGTGATCGAATAATGGAATAGAGCTGTGGAAGGTGTAAATATAATGAGATCCGTTCATCAAAGACAGAGTGCATGCCCCTCGATGGTTTGACTCTGAAATAAACTCACACTCTAGTAAAAAAAACCTGCGTCATTGTAATCATTTCCAACAAGTCGCCTCACAAGCAGCCACAGTGAAAACTCTCTTCCTAAAGTGAAAACTCTTGACCTCAGCGAAAACTCCAACGTTTCCTGAGTGAGACCTCTACTCTACAAGTCAACTCTCAATGATAAAGAGGCATCGTTTGATATACAACCTCCCCTACAAGCCAATCAAACAATATATCAGAAGGAGAGGAAAAAGCAGAGGGTCAATCAAGATCAGCAAGAAATTCTCCAACTAAGAAGGCGTTGCAATACCAGCTCAGTGTTGCAACCAACCACGAACTGGAAAAGTGCAGTCAGGACATGGCAGAGAACACCCAACAAGTTAAGAGAGCTGTTAAGCGATGAAACCCCAGAATCATCACCAATAAGGGATGGCCGAGCCAGCACCCAGCAGGCAATCGATACGGCCATCGCAGCTCAAGAAAGGCTGGCGGACGCCATGGCTGCCTTGTCAGAAGAAGACAACAGAAGAAGACAAGCTGGAAGCGATGGAGGAAAAACATTCCAGCCTGATGTCAAAGGTCATGAAGATATCGATTCTGCTACGTGGTCGTGGTGATGTAGCGTCAACCTCAAAGGCCTCCTCCACTACATCTAATCGCAACAATTGCGGGAAGTGGTTGAACGACTGAATGCCAGCTACCACCAGCAAACATGACGATTCAGAACCAAGGGCAGAACCAAATCCAGATGAAGCAGTGCTTAGGTACCCTATGGACGAAGACGAACCCTTCGGAATGAAGACCAATCTGATTTGGAGTATCATCGGCACAGTGGACTCCTCCAAGTATCAAGGCAGTGCGAGGGATCCTGTAGGACTTAGTCACAGAGCTCTGCCCTGCGAAATCCACACGGAGTCACAGGATGTTGACCAACGACAGAAGTCAAATGCAGTGTTCACTGCAAAGGAAGTGATCACCCCGAGCCACATCGTGAAACCGATGGATGCAGGTTTCGATACTGACATGAACGACAGGCCATATTCACAGCCTGATAAGAAGTCTGTGAAAGTAATCAAAGAGAAAGGTTATGATGAACCTGAAGATGACCCAGAGGTGAAGAAATCTTGTGATGATGTACCTGAAGATGACCCAGAGGTGAAGAAATCCTGTGATGATGTACCTGAAAATGACCCAGAGGTGAAGAAATATTGTGTGTCAGCCACGCATGCAGAATCTGTGTTTGACTTGAAGCGACTGGAGAGGTTTCCTTCCTGGTATCAAGCAAAGAGAGCGGTAACGAACTGTAAGAGATTCGAAGCTTTTCCAAGTAGTATTATGTGGATTAATGTGCATTATTTTGTTGTCACGCAATCGCAATTTCCGTAGACGAGACATTCCTAGAAAATATTCTGGTTCAATTTCTGTGATGAAATTACCGGTTAACAATAACTTTATACAGCGTAAACCAGTGAATACATTTTTATAGAGAGAGAGATCCCCGCTTTTGTCGATGATTAGCAAGTCCAATGGGTGAAAACGTAAAGGTCTGAATGCACCAACCGGAATGCCACCACGGAACTCCATTTCTGCAAACCCGAGCCAGATAATACTTGACCTTGCAACACCAGTTGTGAGGTTTAAAAACATAATAGATGCAGTTGGAAATAATTGAAGCCCTAGCCCAAGTCTTTAAACATGCAATGCTGCTATTGTGTCTTCCAAAATTCAACTTATCGGGTTCGCTGCTAGAACGATAAGGTCGGCTGTACAAACGAACATGAATTTATCTAGAGTCAGTTCTCTGAATTTGTTAATGCTGAGTATTACTTGATTCAGTCTGATTCAGTCGGTCTGTCTTTCAACTAGACACATTCAAGGTAACATGTATTCAGACCTTAAAAAAACGAGTGATTCAAGGGGTTGAAATGGGACACTGTCTGGTATTACCACTTCTGGCTGCAACCTGAATTGTTTTAATCGGGTTGAATTTCAGGTCCAAAATTACCAGATTTGAATATGGTTCAAATGAAGTGTTCAACAAAACGGTCATCAAGTTCATTGTGAATTATAATTTCATGGCACTTTGGGATAAATCGCTTGGAAAAATTCTTCGTTGCCTGCCTTTGCACATTAATGATCTATCATCCTGGTCCCACTGACAGGCTGTTCGGGTGAAGCGACCTTTCTGTGCATGGAGCTTATTCAACCGACCAGAGAAGACTTCTTTGCCGCCATTGGTAGAGGTGTATGCCCCTTCCACTCCACATATCGATATGATGAGTAGAAGGTAAACGTGTATATATGCATTTCTCATGGTTGCATCGGCACTATATGTGATGCTGAGGAAAAAAAATAACTTAAACCAGACAGAATAACAATACACATACTTGATAATGATTCTACAAACGATAATTGTAATGATAATGACATGAAATACTCATGATAACATAATAACGAGTAAATATAACAGACTGATAATGGCTTGTTTTGAAGTGACGTATTCCAAATTTTGTTTTGTGTAATTTTAGTCTGTTTTCAAGATATGCCACGTATACGATTTCGAGACAACAATACGAATGGTTTACAATTACAAAAGTATAAACTTCACAAAGTGATTACGAAGTGTTTTTACGATTCACATTTCAAAATGAAGTATTTAAAGTGTTTGATCTTAACTGTTGATTGTATCAAGGAAAATGTTTTATTTTTGTCTAACTCATCAAAGTATATCTTATACAGTGCGAGTAAAAGCAAACGAAACCTGACTAATTTGATAGCTTATAAATCCAGAAATCTAGAGGTATAAATGTTGATATTGGTATCATGTTAAAACTTGGGAAATTGCCTTTAAAATGATATATCATACACTCTGATCACCTTATTCGCGACCTTATTATCCAAAGGCATGCAAAAACTACCGGTGTCCAAGTTTTCAGTGTTCTTGTTTTGTGAATGGTTGCATATGTTGTTTAAATTTCAAAGATAATTTCATCCTAAATATGTCCTATTCAGGGCCCCTGCCTCCAAACAATGGGGCTGCTGATGGGAGGACAGTGGGGGATGCCCTTCAACACTGATAAACATGTAAAACATTGGCAACCAGCTGGTATTCGTTTTGATTCACCAAAGGATATTCTTGAAATGCTCTTTTGAGAAAAAAAATGGTAACCAAAAGCAATAATTTATGATAAACACTACAAAAAAGTCCCCCCCTAATCAAAATATCGTAACTTTTTAACAAAAAGATTTTGAGCAAAATAACCTGGCAGGATTGTTTCTACACTTATTCACTAACTTCTGTGTGAAAATGAAAGTGATCCTCTTATTCATGCATGAGTGAGCACACAATGAAGACCAAATTTTCACTTTTCAAAAGTCACGTGACTCTTGTGACTTTAGAAAAGTGACAATTTAGTCTTTAATGTGTGCTAACTCATTCATGACTCGACGGATAAATATAATTTTCACACAGAAGTGAGTTAATAAGTGTAAAAACAATCCTGCCAAGTTATATTGCTCAAAACCTGTTTGTTAAAAGGTTACGTTATTTTGATTAGGGGGGACTTACTTTTGTTTGTTGTGTTTAGAACAAGACAAGGGCAAATTTGGACACGGGTAGTTTTTGCATGACTTTGGATAATAAGTTCGCGTTCGATGAAGCGTAAAGTGATCAAAATGTATGATGTATCATTTTAAAGGAAATTCCCAAAGCTTTAATCTGATACCAATATCAACATGTATATGTTTATAATTGTGGATTTATAAGCTACCAAAGTCCGGTTTCGTTGTTTTTTACTCGCACAGTAGAGCCTAAATGTCCTAAAGAACATTTGTGTTCATATAATTATAATAAAAGACAACACAATAATTCGATATAATCAATAAACGACCTTATATAGAACTAAGTGATGGAATAAATTAGTTACTCGCCCCACAAAGTGAACGGACGTACCACCAATGCAGTCAAAATGAAATAATTGTTTGGATGTGAATTGACTTTCCTTGCAATCACAGTGATTACAACAAGTGAAATGAGAAATCTCTCTACGCGTTGATATCTTTAAGAACTATCCAAATACCAAGCCCCACCTCAATTACGCGACCAATGCAGAAACACATAGTATGAATCATTTTGATTGAGTTTGATACTCTAATTAAATTATTACAATCGTTAATTATTAACACATTGACGAATGCAGGACTACTGAAAGTAAGCCTTCAACATTTGTCATTCGTTACAAGTGGTTTTGAATGTCGAAGATAAATTATATTGCTATCACAATCACTGTAAGATGTGATATGAGTTTTAAGTACGAATTGATGTCTGCATAAACATATCAAATATCAAGCCCTACCTAACACAACCTACCAATAAAACATACATTAATCATTCTTCTTACCATACACGTACCCATGACTTTTTCAAGGCGGATATTTAAAGGCATGCCTGTAAAGTGTCTAACTCCACGAAAATTACTTGGAGTTTCCTCGTTTCTCTTCTTGACTTGACTTAGGTGCGTAGGACGGTGTGTCCCCTTGCTCCCCTACGAGAAATCCTGCTCCATTCTGATCTATCTTGGGCTAGTTGTTCTGCCTCTTGTAGGGATAGACCCACATCGCACCGAACTTGGTCCTTCCATCTCGTAGGAGGGCGTCCCCGTGGTCTGCGTGCGTCAAAGTCATTCTGGTATGCTTGGTATGGTAGGCGGTGATGCGGCATGCGTACAACATGGCCAAACCATTTCAGGCGACGTTTTGTTATTTCTTCACATATGGTGCTTGGGATGTTCAGCCTCTGCCTGATCTCTTGGTTCCTTATTCTGTCCATTAGGTGAACTCCAAGGATGGTCCGGAGGCACCTCATTTCAAATACCTCAAGCTTAGATCTATCTGATTTACGGAGGGTCCAGGATTCTGCTCCATATGTGGCAATAGGGAGGATCAGGGCTCTGTAGATCCTGACTTTGAGTGTCCTTGAGATATCTTGGTTGGACCAGATGGCACTTTTCAGCCTTCCAAATGACCAGGCTGCCAGTCTTGTTCGCCTCTTCACATCATCTTCTATAGAAGGTACCATGCTGCCGAGAAAGACAAATGTATCCACTTTCTCGATGTTGGTGTTGTTTAGTGTGATAACTTGTTGGCCCTCTGTCATGATTCTGCATTTCGTGGCATTGATTTTCATTCCCCAACTTCTACATGCCTTTTCCAGTTCCCTTGTAGAGATTTGGAGGTTTTCAAATACAAGTTCCAATCTGTATTCCACTGTCTAGTTTTTGGATGTCCTTCATCACAAATTCCAGGAATAGGTTAAAGAGGCTTGGAGAGAGGAGGCAGCCTTGTCGAACACCAGTTATGACATCAAACCATTCGGTTATCTTACCGTTCACCATAACAGAGCATTTGCTTTGCTTGTACATGCTCTCTATAAGGTCGACTAGGGACTTGTCCACACCAATGGAACGTAAACATTTCCAGAGAGCTTCTCTCCATATAGTATCGAATGCCGCTTTAAAATCAACAAAGTTCAAGTGGATTGGTATCTTTCTTTCTCTGGCCTTTTCGATGATCTGTCTGACGACAAACACAGTATCTGTGGTGCCTCTACAACTTCTGAATCCGCATTGTTCCTCAGTCAGATGATTCTCAATGGTTCCCTGTATTCTCCTGAGGACCATCCTACAGAAAACTTTCCCAGGTATGGAGAATAGCGTTATAGCCCTGTAGTTGGATGGGTCCAGCTTGTCTCCTTTCTTAAACACTGGAGTGATGAGACCCTTACTCCAGTCTTCCGGGTTTTACCTTCCAACCATGCTGCATTTATTATTTTGAGCAGGAGTTGTCTCATCGGCTGTCCACCAGTCTTCAGGGTTTCGGCAGCTATTTTGTCCCAACCACAGGCCTTGTTGTTCTTCAACAGTTTTATTGCTGCCTCTACTTCTTCAATTGTGAAAGGTTCACTTGGGTTATCTGTAGGTTGAGGGTCAGGTATAATCAGAAGAGTATTTTCGTCCCTTGGAAATTGCGTGTTGAGGTGGCCGCTAAAATGTTCTACCCAGCATTTCAACACTTCTGCAGGCGCCGTTTTTAAGATGCCGTCCTTGTTCTTTACGGCAGGTTGCATCTTGTCTCTTTCTCCAGATAGTTTCTTAACCTTCTTGAAGAGCTCATGGCTGTTGTTCTTTGCGTGAGCAATTTCCATTTCTTCCACCTCTGCGTCAAGAATTTTTTTCTTCCAATTTTCTCTTCTTTTCTACCGTGTTGTTTAGCTTATGGTAAAAAGAAGAATAAAATAGGGTTAGATTTGTTCAAATGTCCCTTTAGTATGAAGATAATTATCATTGAAATATTTTATTTGAAAAGCGTTGGCAACGCTTTTCAAATAAAGTACAATTGTCGTAGCTGAACAGGGTCCGGCCAGCGCGCGTGGGAAACCTTACCGACCGCGACTGAACTTTGAGCCGAGCGCGCGCAAATTCCATGAATTCTATACCGTATGTAAACATACACGGTGCGGATATCGCAAACGGATGATTATTACTGTGACAAATCTACGCCAGGCCATCAGTATTCGGTGATAAAATATGAACTCAATATTTGTTTTTTCACTAGGTAAACATTGTTCGTTTGTTCGTTCGGATGATTATTACTGTGACAAATCTACGCCAGGCCATCAGTATTCGGTGATAAAATATGAACTCAATATTCGTTTTTTCACTAGGTAAACATTGTTCGTTTTCTTTCAAACTTTCACAAATCTTTCAATTGTATTTTACAATGATATTGATATAGGATTGAAGTCTCAAATGTCATTTTGTGCAATATCTGACACTTTACAGGCATCCCTTTAAGCTTCATTCAGTGGCATAATTAGGGTGTGTTTGAATACCTAACCAGTGACTTCATTTCTGTTCGCTAAATGGGGTTGTTGTACACCCCAAACTCCCTTTTGGTACGCCTATGCTTCTTATTATATTTGACACAGTGGATGCACTTTAAAGGGATCATTGAGTTTTGGTATAGAGAGTACAGGTTTGGTAAAACTAATTTTTAGTAACCAACACCTGCACCATTACATTGCTCGAAAGGTATTACCAATTCCAAACAACTAAGTGGAACCCCTTTTCCCATTTTTAAAAAAGCCGTTAAAACTCAAAAGGTCTCTCTCCACAAACACATTGGTTTCAACCATCTTAATACAAACTTGTGCATGTGATGTTTTGTTAAAATAATTATTACATTTAGAGAGATCTAAAAACACATCTGAACACATATTTTATAAATGTTGAAATGTGTACAAATTTTTGTTCAACGGCTGGTTCAAAATTATTGAATTATTGTGGGGCCCAACAATATTTATATTATATTATTTGATATTTCAACCGTCTCTGAACCAATTTTAATGAAGTAAAGTTAATGCTGTCATTAAAATTGTATGTTTGACAAACCTGAGTGTCACATTTGAATAATGTTCAAATGTGACACTCAGTTTTGTCATTATCTAATCTTAAAAAAAATACTTCATGCAGTAGTGCCCTCGGTATACCAAAACTCAACTATCCATGTAATCATAACGTTTGCAAATCATAAGCACATTAATGAAAAAGAGAATCGAAATTAAAATTAACAAGTAACCGAAGGCCTATAATGTTTCATCCTTCAGGTAGACATTGATTGTTTTGAATGTTAGCGATATTTTTGGTTTTATTACAGAAGTGCATACAGTGAAAATATTAACATTACTAATACGTGGATTAAGTAATATATACGTGCCACACAAGCATGAGAAGACAGTAATTATGAATCTTCAATATTGAATGAGGTCCCATTTCAAGGGCATTTATAATCAGAAAATTTTCAACGAGGAACAATCATTGAGGATGTTGGGAAGTTTGATGCATTAAACAGACGTTACATGTCTGGGGAAGGGGAACTTCCTTATCGATGACACGGGTATGTGATGCTTCAATATGTAACAATTAGTTACTAACGGCCCATCGACATGGGGTCGGTCATGTTGGTAGTCGCTCTTAATTAAGGTGTATGTAATAATGTTCCTCGTTCTCGTGCTTATATCTCTTGCTTCTATGTACAGTATGTATACTCGAACTATTTCAATTCTACGCTCATATGACCGAGCGGAGCTGCAACATCGATGAGCCGCAGCCGCAAGTAGCATGCATCGGAACAGTGCAGGATTTTTGCCCAGAACGACTGTGGCACGGGCGATGGTTTGACGCTAGGGGCGTACTTGTTCAGCTACACCAAACTGTTCGCCATTCTCGGTCGCTAGGCTTATGTACTTAACACATGCTGCACGCGCGGTAAATATGTAGACACTGTGAAAACACGGTTTCCCGTAGTTAACAGGTTAAAAAGATGCTACATATACGAGTATTCGTGCTCCTTGGTATCTTATGAAATTCGATCTGACGTTTGATCGGATTGTTTTATTCAAGTCAAGGAGACAAAGGCTGTGTTGATTAATTAATGTTACATCGTGAGTACTTATCACATTACAGTTGATTCAGTTGATCATTATGAAAGCTTTCAAGAATATAATTACATGTGCATCTATAAATTAAATCACCAATATTATAACTCACACATTAACCTCATGTATTTGGAAAAATGTTCGCACGTATAGTTCGCACGCATGTATAATTATTGTTAACTTGTAATATAATTGATATAAGTTGATTTATTTACATTATGTATTATGCAGCAACAATACATTTGTTGATTTTCTTTCTTTTAGCGTTTGTGTGTTTAAATGCAGGCATGTGATATTGGCTTTATACATTATACGTTATGAGCTAAAAACAATCTGTCATTCAATCAAGTAATGTTCACGTTTTGCATACTTTTGTAAAAAGTTCCTCCTTGAATGTCTAGTGTGTAAAGTGTCAGGTAGACACGACATCAATTACCTACCGGAAAATTACGACTTATTACAGTTTTCAAGTAGAAAATAAATAAAATTATTATGATTATTAAAATTAAAAATAAATAAAAACAAACAATTCTCGCCGATGGCTATTAATCGAATCATGAAAGACGAATAATCAAAGGAGATTAAAGGTATGGTGAAATCCCGGTTTTGATTCAGGTTTATATCTTTAAATATGTGCCTATATTGATATACCACACTCTTTTTTCAAAGAAGTCCTTAAGTTGGGAAAAAAAGGTAAATTTCATGCAATTTTTTGCTTGTTTTTGCATCGGCGTTCCATGCTGCTAAAAAAGTTATTTATAGCGGAGCGGGAATGTGCGCACGTGCAACCCGGATCATTACATCACAAGCAGACCGCAACACAGAGGAACGTGCATGGTTTACATGCAGAGCCTATGACTTGCTAGTAAAACAAAGTCGTTTTTGCTTATAAATTGAGGCTTAACTAAACATTCCTAAGAAATGAAGCAGCTTGCAGCAACACATCTGAGTGTAGATCGTCCATGATATAAAATTAAACAAATGTTTGCAAATATTGAAAAAAATCGAAATCATATCTCTCTGTCAACGTGAGTATTGCACTCAGCGTGTACGTCTATGACCGAGCTATACTGCGATTGCCTTCATGTGACGTCACAAAGATGACGTCATTTTTCTTCGCCCGGACTCAATTTTTTTACGGGGATTACTAAAGTGAATTTAAAAGTTGATTTTTTTTTATTGGGTTTTCCGACTCTGAATATATGTCTTTATTAGTAATCTTCCTGACAATCTACCTTAGATACAGTAAAACACAATTTGTACGTAGTTTTCTTGTCAGCCAACCTTTAAGATTAAGAAAAACAACTTATAACGTATTGTATTTTCGAATTGTTGTGCATGTTTGCTTGTAGATGTTTTTGAGTGAAATTCGTTTCATGATTTTAATAATTTGATGTCCGTATCTTGATCGGAATCAACCACGACTTGTGTTTACATCTCCGTACTGGATTTTGTCAGCTCTTAAAGTAACTAAATACTACAACGTACTTCGGCACTTATTCCATAGTTGATGACTTGTAAACTAGGTCTGCCGAAAAAACTCCATGAAAGTAAACACAGAAGCGATTTTAGGCTAGTGTTCTGATGTCAAATCTCACTTAGCAGCCAGTTTACGCCCCACATTTAGAGTACAAAATCAGCAGCGTGATTGACATGTGATTGACAATTCATTGGCTTACGTCATCTACAGAATTCAGATAGGCGTCGTGTACGGGGCGAAGTTCTTTAGATGACGTCACATTTTGGCGATTTAAAAGGGGCGTTCCCAGGAGAATTAGATATTTGCTTATTAACCCAAGTACCTCATTTACATTTAGTTTGTGTAAACTAATTCCGAGACTAGTTGTTTCGTAGAAATTAACCAACACTCCTTAGAATAGAGGGCGTGTTACTATCGAAGTATGCAAGACGTGATTACGGAAACATTAGAGATCGGGCCTACATTACGTATGGTTGAAAGTATATCTGACTACACGAGTGCAATCATTAATGCATGTGTTATGATGTGTGTAAAACATGACGCTTTACCCATTCTAAATTAAGTTATGGTTACTTATAACTTTTCTCGAAAAAAACACAGACGAGAGAACAGATTTGTGTGAAATTGGCACTTTAATGTGTACGCTATGTATTTATTGCTATGTTAAATCGTCCATGATCAAACAACACATCGAAATTTAGTCTTCACTGGTTGACAAAATGTATATAATATTACATTAACATGGCTAAATATGAAGAGTTCGTTTCCAAAGACGGTTAGGTCCACTTTTGTAAGTTTTGAGAAAAAGAGGGTTTTGTATTGCTCATAGTTAGCAATGTTGAGAGGATACACTCTTAAAAATGCGTGGTCGGATTTTGCGTGGTCATTATGATTTGACCACGTTTCGTGGTATTTAGTTCGTTAAGCCTTCGTCCGTTTCCTAATTAACCAGAACAAACGTGGTCAATGCGACCACGCAAAAACTGGTCAATATGATTTGACCACGTTTTGTGGTTGTTTAGTTCGTTAAGCTATGGCTCTGGTATACGCGTACACGCGTACGGTACGCGTACGGTGTTGGACTGTTGGTACTTGGTACAATCTTCGGAGTCGAATCATGGAGTCGTTTACCGACAGAGTGTGGGAGAACATATCCAGAAGTTCAAAGGTAGAGTGAATCTTTCCGTTTTTTGTTTATGTCTATTTAGGAAAGTAATCATCAGTATTGTTCTCCTCTTACATTTCTTTTAATGTCGTTTAAGATTGCGTGTATATTCCTTGGTTTTGTAGCTTTGATTCTACGCTAGAGATCTGTATGAGATTAACTGTAATCAGCGCCGCTTCGCACGCACGGCGCCTGGGTACGGTTAGGTTAGTATGCTTATGAGATATTAACTTTGTATGTGTACAGTGCATGTAATGATGTAGGCTAGACCTAGACCTTCCTAGAATCATACTAGCCTACATCATACATGCACTGTACATATACAAAGTTCATATCTCATACAGATATCGAGCGTAGAATCAAAGCTGCAAAATCAAGGAATATACACGCAATCTTAAACGACATTAGAAGAAATGTAAAGGAGAACAATACTGATGATTACTTTCCTAAATTAATAGACATAATTGTCATTAAAAAAAACACAGACAGATTCACTCTACCTTTGAACTTCTGGATCCCAGTTATATCACATTTAGTGTGCAAATTTTGTCATGTTGTAATGTTTGGACTGCCCTTAAGAAATGACCAC
>JBAMJV010005354.1:0-75805 GCA_037951105.1 Echinarachnius parma | reverse complement strand
CAACAGGTAGGAAAAAATAAACATGGTCCGTTGAATAAGAGGATACAACTGTTTCGTGTGTGATGAGCTCAGTTTTGCAAGCTAACAATATACCAATCAAAACAGATGTGATTTATAAAGAGGATTCAAAAATAGATGTTAGCGCATCACTTTACTGAATATCCTGAAACTAATGAGATATAAAGGACAAAAAAATCAGCAACATTTTACGACTGTGACAGACAGGGAGCTGTATACATGACTCTGAAAGTGCGCGCGTCTGTCGTGTGTCATTGTGTGTGTGTTGTGCGTTTTTGTGCGAGTCTGTGTGTGTGTGAATGTGATTGCCATGAACTTTCCTTTTCCCTCCACACAAACCACCTGGATGAATTTCCTGTCGCTACTTCTGGTTTCAGGCGGGGAAGGAAAAATCCTTGAGGGTGGGGCGTATTGATCATTCATGCTAGATACATTATCCTTTAACCCATCAACGTACTGAACAAAATAATATAATAATAAAAAGAATACAAAATTGAGCTTGAACACACATAATGTGCTATTAATTCATAATGAAAGGGCTAATTCCATTAAAAAAGTGACAATTTGATTTGGTATAACACACATTCTTCCAAAGTTTCAAGGCAGAAAACGTTCTGATTTTCAATCTTCAACAGGTTAACCCGTTCAGGACAGACTGATTTTGTAATTTTGTATTCTCCATAGACCCAAGCCCAAATACTTTCAGGACCAGTCCTAAATGGATAAACCGGATGAAGACAATTGGATGTTGGTTTCAACATGCATTCTCTGTTGTCTGTATGAAATATCTGTCATTTGCCGGAGATATTTCAAAGGTCAATAATCCTTCAACAAGGCTAAAGTGACCCATTCAGGACTGGTCATTAACATTTGTGGGCTGGTGTCTATGACACAATGCATGTCAAAGCCAAAATTAAACCATCTTGGTTTAATAAAAATGTTTCCAGTTAACACATTCAGGACTGGTCCCAAAAATACTTGGGCTGTGCGTTGGGTGCATACGCATCCCCCCCCCCCCCCAAATTCAGAATGGTTCCCACTTTTTGTCATTCTCAGGTCCACTTTTTATCAGTTCGACATTTTTATATTCAAGGTCTCGGGACCCCCCCCTCCACCCTCCCCCCCCCCCCCCCCCCCCCCCCCCCCCCCCCATCTCCCCCCCCCCCCCCCCCCCCCCCCCCTCCCCCCCCCCCCCCCCCCCACCGCTTACACGACTCTCCACCCCCCCTTTAAAAATTCCTACCTACAGGCTTGTATCATTTTGAGTGTGGCTGTATTGATTTTCACCAATAAATATTGAATCACCTGGAAAAGGTAACCCAACATTTTCCCCTTTTGTTCTATGATGTAATTGAAATCATGTGTTTGAAAAGTTTGCTTATCCTTCTATTTTGAAGGTGGCTATATGAAATGGAATAAATAATGGAGGATTGCTGATAGAGAACTTCCAAGGTTTTTCCCTTTTTTCTATGATGTAATTGGAAACATTTCAGCATTTGTGGGTCACAGAGGAGGATTGTGGTCAGTGACCTATTTAAACGGATCTAGTAACATCGGTCAAAAATCCACAAAACTTACTTGGAACTCTAGTGGTTCTGACATACCTTGTTGTAGAACTTATTACCAGTAGAAGCATGGTGGTTTTTGTGTTTGCATTTTCGCTCATTACTTGGCCCACATAACCTCCATTTAACATGAAATTTTGACACATTACTCAGTGGACATATCCGATCATAAACATACTTATTTTAATCAGCCGTTTCTTCACTTTTTGTACAGGTCAACAAAGTTACTAGATCCCTTTATGTGTGTGTGTATGTGTGAGGTGTGCATTTTTTCTGTGTGCATCATGTTTGTGTGGGTGCTTTAACTTATTGACGGCTGCTTGATTTTGCTTTCACATGCATTCTTCAAAGACTCCGACTGAAGCCAGAGTATTTTGGGGACCATCCCTAAATGGTTAATAAAATAATAATCATGTTCAACTTTTTTACATTTGGATATCTTCACAAAATGAAACTCGATGAACATGAGACTGGTTATCAACATCTGGTGAACATTCTTAATAATGCATATCCCTTTTTCATTTCTCCTCGTTTGCCAACTTCTTTTTTTCACATTGTTTTAGTATTCAATCCTGCTTTGAACAGATTGGCAATGCAGAATCGTTTTGATCTTTAGACAAAAGAAAAATAAATAGACAACAACTTCACGCTAGTTTTAATAGGGAGCTCTGATTTTATGAATACATATAGCTTTCATACTTTTCCGAATGGGCTCAGCCATCTTGTACTTGTTGTTAGTGGTGTAGCTACAGTGGGGGGGGGGGGGGGGGACGGACACAGGGGCCTGTGCCCCCCAATAATTTGGAAAAAACATTAATAAAAACATATTTTAAATCAAAGGAAAAAAGGAAGAAAAAAACTTCTCCCCCAATTATTTGGTGTGCCCCCCCAAAACCACGCTATGCTCAATGCTTGTTGTCTTTCATTCATGTTTGATTTGACAATTTAGAAGAGGTTTGTCACTGTCAAACAAACTTCTTTAAAGATTGAAAAGTACAAAATACTACAATTCAAAACAAGTCTGATTTAGGTCAGAAAATCCCCCCAACAAATGCATGAGCTGGGGTCCATGGTGAAATGAAGCCATCTTCAAAGGATTTATGGGAATGATAAACTGTTGCAGTGCTCAGACATCATGAATGCCATTTTTACAGTTCACCTGGGCTTTTACACCTGGGTAAGACATTGTCTTCGCTTCATATAATGCCCAGTAATTGAGGGCGACGGACACAGGCCATGCATGAGCTAACGGTCTTTCCGGCTGGCTGATAAATACATAAATAAATAAATTGTCCGCAAGAGCAGATCATATCTCGCAAAGAAGAAGACAAATTGTTAAAGGGGAAAAACTGAAACCCTAATAGCCTGTATCTCAATGTGTTAACCCGTTCCCTACTAGATTTTGAAATACCCATATAGTGTATACAGGGTCCATCAGGTTCCTATTTGGCAATGGGTTAACTGTGCAAAACCTATACATTATTGCAAGATAGCGGCAGAACATCATTGGATACAAAAAAAAAATGAAATATGAAATATTCTGCATCTCATGATCTCAATGCCTCAATTTGCAAGACCTTATAAAACTAAATAAATTATTGCAAGCTAGCAGTAGAACATCTAACTTGTGAATATGACAAAATCATCACAGTAAAATAAAAATGAAACCCGATAGTCTAACTTTGCGAAGCCTAGAAATGAATAATTGCAAGCTAGCACAGACCATCATTTATCTTTGTGAAGATGAAAAATCAGCAGATGAAAAAAAAAATGAAACCTAATAGTCGGGTATCTCCGTATCTACCCCTTCTGAATTTTCTAAGCCTAGATAAAAATAAATAATTGCAGGCTAGCGAAGATCATCTGTATGTAGTTGCCATGATTAAAAATGAAGGGAGGAAAAATAATGAAACTTAACACCCTTTGAGTGTGTCTCACTTCACCCATGGTTGTGTGCAGTGCATGCAATATAATTGTAACATCCAACTATATACAAGAATTGTTATTGTGGTGATATGAATATACATGTAAGAGTTCTTCAACAGGTAAGATACAAACTGATATATCGTTGACGATCAGTTATTATAAATGTTATAATCAGTTACAAATATTAAATACATGTGTTGGAGGTAACAGGTTAAAAGGATAACAAATCAAATCTAATTGATAGAACTTTTACAATGAAAGGCTTAGGGCCTTGTGGAAGTCAACTCTCTATTTACCAAAACAAATCACATCTTGGATAACTGATCGTCAATAATCTCTAGTAAAAGAAGAAAAACAAACTATTATTTTCAAGGTTCAAGTTCTAATTTTCCTAGTTTCCTGAAAATATTAAACCATATGCAACTACAGGAATTTCACTTTTGAAGATAAGAATCACATAACCATATCAAGGGGAAATTGAGAGCAAGTACCTGCACAATTCTGGTAATTGTTCCTTTCAAAAGAAGAGGGGAAATCATATTTTCAGAAAAATTCTTCCTGAATAGATATCTGTCAGATCTGTATTACAATCCCATAAATCACTCTCCCGAGTTCTAGCTACACAAGGAACAAAATTGTCACCCCCCAAAATGAGTGCTAAAGGCATCCAAATTATTAAATCAGAACAGGGCAAATTGATGATGTTTTCTGCACGCCACCTAAAAGCCACATACCCCCAACATCCTTTGGCTATCTCATCTATAGATCATCATATCGTCCATTGAGAAAGAGAAGGGCGCTAAACTCACTTTTTGTACTTTCGAGGATAATCATCTTTAAGGTTTGGGAGCCTTTTATATACTTTATTAGTTCTCTTTTATTTTTGATGAATATTTTTCTACAATTTGAAATCATTCTATTCCGAAAACGTGGCATCACGTAGAGAAAGCTCCGACCGAAAATACGGTATGCACTGTGCAGAACTCAATTTAGCAGAGAATCGGTTTAACGCCCTTCTCACTCTCAGCAGACGATATGCTAAACGCAGAAAGAGGGGGGGGGGGTGGGGGGAGGGAAATATGCAAACTTCATCATAATTCCGGAGGTGACCCAGAGGAACATATTTAGAACTGCCGTGGCCTCTTGAACCAAATGAAATTACCATCGGAGAGCCTCTATAGCTCCAGGGCGTGCATTTCTATGCTATTGCCATGTAGATTTCTTGCTCATCCTCAAAATGAAATTTTCATCGTTCATATCATAGCCATCACATTTCTGACAGAGGGGTCGTCACTACCTAGCTGCCGTACATAATTATTGTTTGCCGAAAATGACCATGATATGATTTTGCCCCGAATCAGACAACATCTCCCAAAATATTGCCTGAATATGAAAGAATTAAGCCTCCTTAATGCTCCTTGTACATTCATGGTCTTCTCTAGAACCCAGTTAGGTTCATCAAACCCCATGTCCAGCCCCCCCCCCCCCCCTTCCTGCCTCCATCACATAAATGTTTACTTCTCAATATTAAACCCCATGTGTTTTGTTCAACCCCTACCATCTCATGTATGCAATAAATGTATGGTATGGACATATCTAGACTTGTCTTATTTATGGCTCTTGGAAAAAATTGCCCCCCCCCCCGGTCCCACTGATTGGAAACCATGCGCTCTACCAATCTTTCCACACCACGTCCACCCCCCCCCCCCCCCCTCTTCATCCCCCAACGCCCCCTCACTTCCCCTTGGGTCTCCTGAAAGTGACATACCACATGTACCTTCGTGCGTCACAGTATAGGAAGCGGAACTTTTCCTTCCCCCTCCGTCCGTCCGATGCAAATGCAAATGTGATTTTAATATCACGTCCAAGTTTGCCCCACCCTTATATTAAATTTTGTTCCTTTCCTTCTTCTTCAATAAATACTTAATGAATACAGGACTAAATTTGAAAATCTAGTTGCCCGGTGTTGCAAAATTTGATTACAAGTAAACTTTACTGGCCCCAAATAATATTTTGCTGGACCCCGGGCAATCAGGCAACTTGCTAATGTTGAGCTCTGACTCTGCCACATGTTCATGCATGCGTCACCATATAGGAAACAGAACTTTTCCTTCTGTCCAATTAAGAGCAAATGTGATTTTTTTTAAGCTCAAGTTCTTGTTTGTCTGGGTTAAACTTCAGGGGTTTTCAATAGATTTCAGCCAATGAGCGACATTTAAGGATTACACTTACCCACCCCCCCCCTCTCCCCGCCCCAACGCACCTACTTTTTTGCCCCTTCTTCCTCTGCCATATCTTCCACATAGTCGTGATCCATCTGTATGCATTACAGTATAATGATTGGAACTCTTTATTTCCCTGCCTGCCGTCCAATTAAAAGCAAATGTGATTTCCGAAGCAAGTTTTAATATGCTGGGTTGGTTTGCAGTAGATTTTGGTTAAAATTACAGACATGTTGGTTAGATCAAGGAGGTAGACCTGCCCCCCTCCAACACTATTTTCCTCATCCCTCCTTCCTTAAATTAAGTATACTATATATGTATCTTTACGCCTCCCAGTTTAGGAGGTGGAGCTCTTGCTCTCCCCCCCCCCCCCCCCCCCCCCCCCCCCCTCCCCCTCTATGGTCGTCCAATTAAAGGCAAATGTGATATGAGAAGCATGTTTGAGTTTGTCTGGGTTAGACATAAATTTTTAGCCTGGAATTTGAGACGTTTGGGGATGAAACATCTCAAAGATATTGTAAAAATAGACCCAACAGGTTATTACTCATTTGCAACATCCACATTCACCAAAATACATATGAACAAGAGACATTCTAGATGTAAAGATTTTACTGGAAAATGATTCAGTTGTGTATTTTCTTCACCAATTACCTTTGAGATTTAATAGTTCCCATTTATAGACTTTGTACAGGAGACATCAGATTACAGGAAGCAACGGGTTAAATGAACATCACAACTTAACCCCTCGAAGATGCTTTGCATTTGGTATGATACGTATTCTGCTTTGAGTCAAATTAAGCTAGGTATTTTGAGGTTAATGAAGGGGTTATATTGTGCACTACTTATGAAGGTGTATCCTAACTTCGCGCACGAAAATTTCGGATTTTTTCAAAGTGGTTTAGGATCAAGAAAATTACAGTAATCTCAATGAAACAATAATAAATTACCCCTCAAATTCTAAGGATTCGATTTATCTTAAACAATTTCAATTAAACTCACAATTTGTGGTGTTAATGGCCCGATTCCGTGACTATGTCATATCAGCAAGAACTTCTTCACCGAGTACGGTAGTCTCCATACTTCGCGCGTAATACATAGGGCACCCTGCCATTGACTTAACACGTATCCCGTGTAGCAAACCGTAACACGCATTTCAATGGCAGTGTGATGATGCAAACATTTTGCGCGCATTAGCATCTTAGCACGCGCAGCGTTGTCAAGCTATCTACGGAGATTGCGCGATCCGAAAGTAAATTTGAAGGGTAGGTCGAATAAAGGAGCATTTTGCGCAGCCTTTCGATGACAACAAATATGTTCTACTGGAACGATTTCCGTTTAATTTGATTGATACTTCCTCCTCCATAATTTTGTTGGAACACCAAAGTTGTGATTTACAAAAAAAGACCACAAAAAGTAAGTATTTCTTCAGAAATATCGCTCTTTATTTGCTAATTTTTTGGTTGTTGAGTAATTGATGTGTGCTCTTTCATTTGACATTGAAAATTTCCGTCGCCGTGTCCGTGTTCTAATGTTTGCGTATCTCGCCTATGATGCGCGAAGTTGGGATACGCGCGAAGTTAAGAGACTTGTCCATACATATCAAGTTCATTCAATTTCCAGTTGGGGCAAGGTTTTGCTGTGGTTCAGATTTTTCCAGATTTTTCCAGGTAAAAAAAAAGACTTGTAAACAACTTTTTATTTGCTGGCAGTCGTGAAACTAACGAAAAACAGTCCGTAATTGGTTAACCCACTGAGGACTATATTTGTTTTAATGTAACTCCTTTCCTGGACTGGTTCATAAGCAGTTCTACATGGGTTAAAAATTGCTTAACCCGTTCCCTTTGATTTTCTCAAATCCCCAGACTTTGTACACAACCCACTCGGTTCCCGTAGTCAAGGGGTTAACCTATTGCCTACCGGAACCTGGTGGGTCCGGTATTATCGATAGGGGAATCGCATATTCTAGTAGGGAAGAAGTTCAAATCACTTCACCAAATGTGGACTGAACCTAGGGTTAGTTGATCAATATCTGTTGAAAATGTGTGTTAACCCATTCAGGACTGGTCCAGAATCCCGATAAATACTCACCCAGGCTGGGGGTCTATGAAGAGTTCATTATAAAACCAACATCAAATAGGCTTGATTGGGTTAAACCATTCTGTATGGGAACCGGGTGGACCCTGTACAAGGTTTATGAAGGTTTCAGAATCTACTATGGGGAAGTGGGTTAGATACCGAAATCAAATCAACAGAACCAAGTTCACAGACTGAACTTTTTACCTCACCGACACCCCCATTGGAGCCTAATGGATTGATTCATGGTCCATCAATTTGTTTGACTGGATGGATCTGTTCATTCTCGTTTTAGGGGTGATTGATGACTTGTGCACATTCATCTTACATACAGTTCATCAAACTGCATATAAGCACAGTACAGGGACTCTTTTTCAAAACAAAAACACAAACTACTCTCTCACCAATCTTATACATCCATTCATGTATATAACCAACCCCCTTGTTTACAAGATTTGTAATTTCTCATAGAGTTAATACTTGGTATACCAGGTTCGTGTAGTGCATGGGTTAACCCATAGAAGGCGATTTGAGATGGTTATCATGCATTCTCACAGATATCAACCAATACGAAATGTCATGTCTCAGACCAAAACAGATTTCATTCAACTCCATGATTTGTATTTATTATTTAAGTATTTTTGAAAATGGAGTTGATGGAAGGAAAACTCAACTCATCATCATCATCATCATCATCATCATCATCATCATCATCATCATCATCATCATCATCATCATCATCATCATCATCATCATCATCATCATCATCATCATCATCATCATCATCATCATCATCATCATCATCATCATCATCATCACCATCTTTGTCATATCATCATCATCATCATCATCACAACTACCTCCATCATTGATATTGTTGCTGTCTTTGTCTCCACTATCGTTATTTAATTGCCATCCTCCTCCTCATTGCCTTTGTCATCAACCTCATCGTCATCAACATCATCACCACCACAACCATCTCCATCAGTAATAATGTTGCCATCTTTATCTCCATCATTTTTATCGTCTACATCATCTTCATCATCACCACAACAACCCCTTCCATCTTTGACATTTTCTTTGTTTTTGTCTTGTTTTCGTCGTCGTTGTTGTCTTCGTCGTCATCATCATCATCATCATCTTCATCATCATCATCATCATCTTCATCGTCATCATCCTCATCATCATCGTCATCAATGTCTGTGACTCACCAGTGTTTGCACCCTCCTCAGAGCTGACCTCCGGTGCAGTCTGCATGGAATCTGTGATGACCCCTCTGCATCTCTGCACAAACAAGAAAGAAAGAAAATAACAACAACGTTTAATCTCAAATAAAATCAAAGAGAGGAGACAATCAAAATCATTTGAAGAGGCAGTTTACGGTATACCGTGTCAAATGTTCTCTCTTGAAGAGGTGGTGTGTCTAAAAAGGATCCACTCGCTGGAATCAGTATATATGTTCTGACTGCTGTCAAGAGAAAGCCAAGATATTATTTTCAGAAAAAACAATAACTATATTCACTGCTGCTTCTGAAGGAATTAATCAAAGGAAAAAAATAAAACAATGTCGAAAACATGTCTACAATTGAAAGATAGAATTGACTGGCAAAATATTATCAGACATTGCCTGCGTGAACACAATAACAATGTTATCATGGCATGTAATTAATTACTTTTCCATCTCGAACACAAACAATGGACAATGATATCCCTTAATTAATTGATATCGTACATTGCTCAGAGGGTTGTATTGCCATGTTACAATTTTAATGAAATTGATGCCCACCACACATTACACGATCTGATCCGATGACCGATTAAGTATCTGAAGTATACTACATGTTTTAAATATGCGCCTCTTGCTTTAGTTCAAATTAAAAAAAAATTGCCGGATCGAAATTGTATCATGTAGTTTGTTGGGCTTTAGGATAAGGTTTAGAGTTAAGGTATGAAAGTACCACACAACAGTATGACAATACTCTACCCAGAGGACTGTACTGAATTTGGAAGAAGAAGAAGAAGAAAGTGTTACAGTTTTGGTAATAGTATTGAAACCTTTGTTGTTTCAAACTAAATATTCAAGCAATTGTTGCAGGAGCAAATATCATGGAACATTGCTACGAGTGTTACAGTTCACACTGTAACTTATGTCGGATGAATCCGATAATTCAGCTCGGTATGAATGCAAGGCAAATGTTTCAATGTCATCTATTTTCATCATTTTATGTCTCCCATCCTTCCGCCCTCCCTCATTAACCATCTGTTTAGCTGGGACCAGACAAATTGTGCTCATTCATTCTGACGTCTAAACATCCACCAGAAAATTCAATTTGCGACCTTAAATGGGGTCATTACTCCCTTCCCTATAAAACAAATTCATAAAACTGTTTAAACCCATTCCTTACTAGATATTGCAATCCCCATAGAGTTAATACAGGACCTACTAGATTCCCATTGTCAATGGGTTAATAACATATTGCCTATGGGGAAGTGAATTGACTCTGCATGTACGCTATAGAGGCTTGCACAATCTAGCAGGGGTTGGGGGGGGGGGGGAGAGATTCACCTCAACATGCATGTATGGACACTTACTGATAAACATGACAATGCACACATCATACACAATTAAAATTCTGCATTTGTTTGATACATTCTGCCCTTCTGATCACCATCAAATATTTAAACATTACCAAAAAATCACTTTGCAATATAAATTGGGATACTTGATATCCCCTTCAGTATTAAAGCAAACCCATGCAACTTTGTAAACATTATTACACATGTATGGACACAAACACAAACATACATACAACATACACACACACACACACACATAGAAACAAACACATCTTCAAACACACATAATTCAAATACTGTGCTCATTCATTATGCTGATCTGCTGATTATGCTGATCATATATACCTTCAAATGACAGCAAGCCAAACAAGAAAACAGATGAAGGACTATGTAGCGATACTTTCTTACAAAAAAAACAAAGTCATGGTTATTCCACGCGCACCTAACCTTACAGAAAAAAATATGACCAAAGGAAACATTTTAAATATGACATCTGTCAATACCAATTACTGCTTCTCAAGGTTGTCATTTCAAGAGGGGAATTTCTCACAAACATGAGAAAGGTGTCATATCTTTCAGCTTTTTGCAGTTTTTCCAGTAATTCATAACTTCCGAACCAGTTGAACCAGTTAGGGGAGGGGGGTAAGGGGAAAACAACTTTCATACAAAGTAGTGTTGATGGATGCCAAGTTACCAAGACTGGGCCACGAGGAGAGAGAGAAGGAAAGAGAGGGAGAGTGAGGCAGAGAGGGGGAGACATAGGGTAAGAGAAGGGGAGAGAGGGAAAGAGAGTGGGGAGTAAACCTATAATACTAAATACCAATTGTGGATGCCAAGATGTAAAGACGGAGAAGAGTAGGAGAGACAGAAACGAAAGAAATCAAGATAGAAAGGGTGGGAGATAATCAAAGGGCAGCTTGCCAGAGGAAAGTTAGGGGAGGTCTAATTATGATGCAAACTACTATTGATAGATGTCAAGAGAGGAGAAAGAAGAGGATGAAAGAGAAGAAGGGAACAAGAAAGATAAAAGAAGAGGGGGAAAGAAAGATGATGCCCAGTTTATAGCGAGACGGAGATAATGAAATGCAGAAAAAAAGAAAGATGCAGAGGGAAAGGAGACTAATGAGAAAGATAACAAATAAGACCAGTGAAAGATAAACCATGGACCCTACTACAAGTCAGCTTGCCATTAGAAAATCAGTTGACATACGATCTAGTTTGTGAGTGAGTGAGTGAGTGAGAGGGGGTGATACACAGAAATAGGTATGAACAGACAGAGCAAGAAAGACAGAAAGAAAAAAAGAAAGAAAGAAAGAATGAAAGCCAGAGTGGATAAGGTAGAGAAGAACGAGAGGGGGAAATAAAGATAATCAAAGACAGCCTGACATTTGGGAGTCAGTTGGTGTTTGTTCTAGTTGCTATAGTGATGCAACCTTTGCGCATGTTACATCTCTTTGCCAAGAAAGTGTGTGTATGACCATAGACCTAGAATATTCCAGAAGGAAATAGTAGAGAATGTCATTTTGTTAATAACTTTTCGAAACTTTGAATATGCAAAATGATAAAGCAAGAATTTTGTACAATCAACACTTCACAGTATAAGAATGGAAGTAAGCATGACCTATTTTGTTTTGATCAACTGGCTTTTTTGGGAGAAGGATGCTTGAGTTTGGCAGGCAATGCATGACATGAACAACAATGATAACAGTAGAAAAGAAAGGAAAAACAAAAGAACATAAAAGTGGAAACCTATATTCATATGTATAATTGGATAATATGATTTTGCATTCTATCAAAATTATAAAATGTATTTTCTAATTGATTTCCACAAAGTAAAACAGTTCATTGATTTAATGTCATTTAATGTACTCTTTTTTAAATGAGTAATGTGACCACGTAACATGTATATTTGGATAAACTGTAATAAAGTTCTTCAAATGATGGAAAACAAAATTGTCCTTTGTAAGTGAAAAATAACTACCTTTACTTTCACAACACTACAATGTTTGAATTATTATAGCGCCTTAACATGATTTGGTGAATAACTATTATTATTTAGTTTTGGTTTTGGTATCATTCTTATTTCCTAAATAACTTTTGCTGAGCATTTGTGGGCAAAAAGAAAAAAAAAAAATCTGTGCCTACAAGCTTTTTAAATTTTTTTAAAAATACACATTACAACCAGGGCAGTGATACATTGCACAATGTATATTCTGCCTTAGTCATCGTCAGTTACTGATTGTTTTTTCTGTCTTTCTTAAATGTCCTATTAAACTGCTTGCCTACAAGATCCTGTCGGACCATGTATGAATTAAATGGGAATGTCAAACAAACGGGAGGGAAAGGGTTAATAAGAACAAAGATTCAAAATCGATTGAGTTCTCACTCACCTTTTGCCCTGGGAAAGGGGTAATTAGCAATTAGCGATTTACGGGCAGGAAAACAGAAAAACAAAAAAAGATCGAGGGGTTCCCAGGACAATGCAATGCGAGACTTCCTCGCAAGATTTGTTATCTCTCCCTGACATTTGTGTTCCGAGCTGATTTCACCTGGTCCGGGGGTTTCGAAATACTCAATTGTTCTTAACTCCCAACAGACCAAAGCCACAAAATACCTTAGATCATGCACACAGATATGTCTTGATGGGGATGAATGGATTAATGGACCATTGGTAAGAGTCAATTGTTCCTGGCCCCCTATGGATCAGTCATGAAAGGCCATAGATTTTGAACACAGATATGTTTCTATGTGTTCTCACCTGATCCGTTTTCATAAACTCAATTGTTCTTAACCTCAACCCCTCGAGATGCTGAAATCCCCATGGACTTCGTACATACATGTACATGTAGACCACCAGGTTCATGTAGGCAAGGGGTTAACCCCCTCCCCTACAGACCAAGCCATGAAAAGCCATATACATGTATATTGTGGACCAATATGTATCTATGGGGTTAAATGGATTTATGCACCATTTCTTTTTTTATGCACCACAGGGGGTTTTGGAAAGTCAATTGTTCTTAGCCTCCTATGGACTGAAGCAAAGAAAGGCAATAGATTTTTTCACACAAATACGTAAAGTCAAACCTCTTAGTTATTTAGATGATCCATTATAGTGAAACACATCACAGTTTATTCAAAATTAAGTAAAAGGGTAAGACATAGTCCATGAGCTAAAATAACTTAATTCGAGTGACACAATTTAACCCAGGCCTAACTCTAACCGGCTGTTGTGAATGTTTGGTTTTTATGGTAACGTACAATTAATAAACGGCATACTGGAACAAGCACATGAATACCATCTCGCTCGAATCCCAAATTATAAAAACGGTCCGCCTAGAGTCTCCTTATTTGCCCATTTTAATTAGAGGTCTGTAAACTCTGATCACAATATCTTGCTACCCTATCATGATTGTTAATTTATACACAGCTTTGCCCATACGAACATTCTCTGTATCAGAAGCACGTTTCCGTCCATATCCAGTGCATTTTTTTTTTCAGACCCCAAAATATATCGTTGGCTCCAGACTAGCAAATACATCAATGTTCCCTTCCCTTCCATGGCTGTTATTTCAATCATCATCAACATCATCACCCTCGTCATCAGCATGTTTTTTTCTGTTCTTGTGAAAGTCGTCGCGAGACCCTACGTGATTTGAATAATTGATGGTCAACCCTCTCTACCCATCATCCGTTGAGAAAAACTTGAACCTCCGTTCGTTCATTACGCAAATGAATTGGAGGAGGATGCAAAATAGGAGACAAATTTGGTGTTCAATTACAGCCTCATTTGGGAGACAGAATCTTGACAACTTTTACAGCTATAGCTTTCATTAGTTGGTGGTAGAGAGATGAAGGATAAATATGACACATGTACAGTCAAACCTGTAAAATATAGTGAAATGTTGCCACTATAGACAGGTTCCGTAACATTGCCTTTACTCTGCAGGGGATCAATTTCGGTGATCAGTATCTAGGCAGGTTGGTTGCTATAGACAGGTGGCCACTAAGACAGGCTTGATTGTATTAATATCTTCCAATTTTCTGTAGCACCCACGAGAATTTCATCTAGAAACTAATACTTGCTCATCTCCATGCTAGGCTGATCTCTTGTGCTCAGTGTTCATTAAAATGCTCTAATAAAGATTGCTGGAAAAGACATCACGGAATACCAATATTTAATGAATATTCCCCTTGGTATGGTGCATTCGCTTACATTTAAAGGGTGTTTCAGGGATTTGCACACTATAAATTCTGATATCTCGAACAGCAGATATAATAATCATAACTCATATTTGAAACCTTTCCCAAAATAAACACATTCTCATTGAAATAGGAACAGTTTTGCATGACAAGGGTATCAAATAATTGGATTACTGAATTCCTGGGTCATGCATCGACTCTGCAATTTCTTTCCTTTAGAAGTTTTTTTAAAATTCATTAATACAGACATTAGTTGAGTCTATATGATCTGAAATTTCACATGGATATTGTAGACTGCACATGTTTCAATACTGAACAACAGTGCACAAAATGCCCCCATCAATGGGATATAGCTTTCATGGATTTGTCATCCAGATTAAATTTGTTTATCATTTATACATTATCCTTGAATGGGATACCACACAATAGCTGTGGTATTTTAATAGTTGATTATATGTTTTTCTCCTAACAACAAGACATAAAATATCCTCGTTAAAGGGAATTAATTACCTTTCATAAACTTGGTAGAGTTCTTTTAAAGACTATTCGAAGCGGATTAATTACCTTTCATAAACTCGCCCTCTAGTTGTTATTAGAGACTATTATTGAGTGGGATACCAGATTATCATTGTGATGATAAGCTAATTGCACATACTGTATATGTATGTTTTTCGCTGAGCAACAAGGCACAAAATGTATATATAAAGAGAAATTACCTTTCAAAAATTTGCCAGAGTCCTTGAGTGTTACACCAGACAATGGCGCTGATGATACGTTGCTTACAGTCATATGTTTTGCTTTGAACGAAGAGGCACAGAATGTCCTCATTAATGCAATTTATCTGTCATAAACTTGCTATTTTTTTAAAGAAAGACTATCATTAAGTGCGATACCAGACAATAGCCCTGATGATTAGTTGATTACACATGTTTTGCTCTGAACGAACAACAAGACGCAAAAACGATCCCATAAATGGGGGGTTATAATCACCATGCTCGTAGCTTCGTACGGTCAGGGGAGATTAATTACAAGGGGTGATGTTCAAATAATCATGCTAATTTGGATTTCAGATGCTCTTATTGCGCTAATGTGAAACACGCATGGCATGGATACGACAGGAATTATTTTGCATTGCAGAAAAGACGCGCAGACACGCTCCCAGTTATACACATACAATATATGTACTTTGAACTCATTCCCTCTCGCTTGTTGCGACTCTCATAGAGTTGATACATGAAAAACCAGGTTCACATATTAGGGGGTTAATTTTATCTGAGGTCATGAACATGAAATGCTGACCAAGGATGCTCCCCATCTTAAAGGATGGAAAAATAAGCAAGATTTCTGCTCAATTGCGTCCTCTACAACTGTTTACTTTTCCAAATCACGTTTCATGCAACATGTTTTTGACATTTGCAAAAGAGACAATTTTCGTTTGCTCTCTTTGCTTCTTTGTAATTGCTAAGTTCTTTTCCTGACTTGACAGAATGCATTGCATACAAATTGAATATACAAAATGAATGAATCACGATTTTATAATAAATTGTAAATCTTTCAGTAGAATCTAACACAAATATATTTTCTTTTTCTTTTTAAAATTCTAAAGCAAAAGCAAATCTCAACTTACATTGGCACTCTGTTTAGCTGACAAAATGAAACTGCTATTGGTTCAACAATCATTCCATTCACAAAAAAGAAATAAACACAATTAGAGCGGTAAATCAGACAATCAGCTCACAATGGTGTCTTCAATGTGTATTTGCATTAATTAACATCTTTCCTCCAACAGCGTGAAAATCCCATAGCCTTAGTATGTGGTTCACCCTATTCCAGTAGTCATGGTGCTATACAAAATATTCCGCTTGCGAAATAAATTAGGCAATTTTCACTGGAGTTATGCTTGAAATAAGATGCAAACAGCTTAGAGCAGTAGGGATGTAATTATGTATTTCTTCCACTTAACGAGAAAAGAAAGAAAACAAAACGGTAGAAAGCAAGCTCACGGATTGATTGACGACAGACAAGATTAGAGAGTGCACTTTATTCCACTCGAAATCCGAACACCGGAATGACGTTGACGACGATAAAGTGATGATGATAAAATGAAGATAATATGAGATGCCATCAGGTCTGGGGCATGCCATAAGCAACCAAACCCTACCTACTTCCGTGTACTTTCCCCTCCTCTACCCTCGATTGAGAAACTTGGCACACTTAACATGTCATAGATATTCATGTATGCATAGTGGAGCCATTACCCCTTGATCAGAAAATAAAGAAAATTGTTTTGGCAAATAACTTTTGAAGGTGATGCGCACAGTTAACATGAGTAGCGAGGTTATCGTTTGTTCTGATCCTCTATACCTGTTCCCTTCTAGATTTTGCAATCCCCATAGAGTTTATACACAGCCCCCAGGTTACCGTAGGCAATGGGTAATAACGGATGAGTGAAAAAGGAGAGCAGAATCGGGTATAGATGAACAGAAAAGTGTGCAGAATCCACTTATTTGTTCCACTTGAAATTAAAACACCGGAATACTCTATTTTCCACCCTCCACTCTCCACAATGATGATGATGAAATGATGATAAAATGAGATGCCATCATCAGGTCTAGGGCATGCCATAAGCAACCAACCCCTTATACTTCCTGCCTTTCCCCTCCCTACCATTCTTTGCTCATACCCTTTCCTCTCTTGATTAAGAAATTTGCACATGTATTACATGCTAGATATTCATACATGCACCATGGGTGTTGAGAGTACAGAGTCATAACTCCTTGATTGACTTATCTGGAGGATGGTAATAGTGGATGGGTGTATTAGTCCAGTAACCCATTCTCTGCTCGATTTTGCAATCTCCTTTAATAATACAGGCCCCATCAGGTTCCTGTAGGCAATAGGTTAACCCATTTAGGACTGGTCCAAAAAATACTCCTGTTGGGGTCTGTCTGTCTATCAATCAATCAATCAATCAATCAATCAATCAATCAATCAATCAATCAATCAATCAATCAATCAATCAATCAATCAATCAATCAATCAATCAATCAATCAATCAATCAATCAATCCATCGATCTATCAATCAATCTGGTTCACTTTGAAATTCTAAAATCCCCATAGACATTGTACATATCTGACCAGGTTCCCGTGGGCAAGAAGTTAACCGTTTGGGTTACATGTACGGTTAGAAATTAGAAATAACTTCAAGATAGAAAATTTGAAGCTGGCAGGATTAGAAACTATAACGACCGGATTGCCTGATCGGTGCTCTACCCACTAAGCTATCAAAACCCTACTTTGGTGGTCTAATATAGTTTCTCCTCATACACAATTCCCAATTCGTCTCGCAGAAGGAAAATTGCGGCAGGCAACAACTGGAAATATCAGAGATCATCACTCTGAAACGTCCGGGTATTGCACCCTTACCTCTCTGTGCCCTTCCCACAGGTAATGCTTATCACATGCATGCATGCATCCTTCCATCTCATCTCTCACACTGTTCTTATCATCTCACACGAACTGTCACGTGAAGTTATTGTTGTACCCAAGATACATTTTATCAGCACATCATCTTCTTCCCCCCCCCCCCCCCCCCCAACCATTTATTTTTATTTATTTATTTTTATTTTTATTTTTTTGGGGGGATCTATTTCTAGTACTTTCTATACCTCATCAATAACATTAATTAAACAAAAAATCATTCAGTAACACATATTTTGATAATTAAGGGGGCAAAATTCATGCATTTCTTTTAAATTCAACAACTAATTCGAAGGAGTTTCATTGCCAATTGTCAATAACTGATACTCCCCTCATTCCGCCAAGGTATATTTTTGAAGTCATCGATTGTAAAGTATCACATATTTTCGTATTTATATTTCTGTTATATTTTAACAGCTTCAATTACCATGTAGTTAAATATGTGTATAGTGGCCACCAAGGGGAAACAAGGATGGAAAGGTGACATTGTTTCCACCCCCCCCCCCCCCCCCCGGCCCCCCCTGCAGGGGATCACATTTGGTGGCAACTAAAACGGAGGGTTGGCTGCTATAGACAGGTTTGACTCAAATCCCAAAATTGACAAAAATATTGTGTGTTGTGAACAAAACTTGTGATATCGTTGGGTTAGAGTGAGAAGGGCATAAAGTCAATTTGTGCCAAAATTGAGTTATAATGCATACCATCTTGTACTTCATGGCCTCGTCTATGTGACGAGACATTTTCAACTAATAATCATGAATACTTTGGGAAATATTCATTAAATATAAAAGAGAGCTACAATTAGTTTCTACCTGGCCTTCAAACTTAAAACATGATTAAAATCTCCAAAGTACAAGAGTGACTTAATGCCCTTCTCTTTCTCAACCAACGACATATTCCTGCCTACCTTTGATTCCTGGAGTCCGGGGAACTCTTCCTTCGATCAACTGCGTTTACCACCACCATCTTTATCTGATGTGTCTAAAAATCCTCCTCCTTTTGGTAAAGTTTTTGTATATTTCAGCTTTATAAGACAGGCTCCTCACAAACAAATGGTAATCCACATGGGAATTTCCTTGACGTCAGTTTGACTGAGTTTTTTCAACAAATATCCTCCAATTCACTAGGTTCGTAAGAAGTTAGTGTAATCTCCGCCGCTAAACATTACACTTAGCATGTACGCGTCTCCCTGTGTATCTCTGGGATCGTGGATGAATATAGATATGTTTTACAGGAAAAAACTGTCAGTTGTTTATAACCACTTTTGATGCACACGGAACGAATGTTGATTGGGTAGAGTGGCATGAAATGTGCATTAAGTGTCTGTCATTTAAGCCAACATACTCTTCATTTCTCACACGAAGAATGATACTGATACAATAGGCCTCCAGATACAACGGGGTATAAATATGTGACACGACCTTGTACGGTTTAGGCAGAGTAAAACTGAGATTAATCAGAAAAACAAAAAATAATTCACAGAAAATTGGCACAAGGGATGAGCAATTTGAAGGTATTCCGCTCTGTCTCCGATCCCGTAATGATATTAATGCCTTTTTACACCACTTATCCTACTCGTCTAAGCATCTGAATTGGTGAATTCGTTATGCTGCGAGGCCCAAGTAAATTGCATTTATTTATCCCCAAGAAACAGCCACAAAGATCTCGTAGCAAACTTGGGGTAAACAAAGAAATTTGATCACTCAAGGCTATAGAAAGATGTTGAGAAGAATGCAAATGCCTGCTCAGTCGAATGTTCCAATCAAACTTTTCAAGATGAAATTAAATGTGCAGCCACAAAAAAACACAATCTTGTGATGATTACGTTCTAAAATGACGTAGAGATCTAAAGAGCACTATGACGATGTGACAGGATTGGCAAGTAAGTTTTCTAACAGATCAATAGCTATCCACAATTACCACCGAGGCCAAAAAACAGATTCTTGTAAACTTCCAAGAATCGCATACATATTCAGAAGTCAACTCGTAATTTTGTACAGAATGGAAACAGCTAGTGTCAAAGTGTTGGCAACTACTCCGAACATCCACAGAAGAATCGTCCAAGTTTGAGTATCATTTCACAATCTTGGCTATGCATTCATGACTGTCTCGCTCCTCAATATCTATCCATTTAAATGATACCTTTGCAAGTGACAGAAATACTCAAAGCAAGTGAGGTTATCATCTACTTTTGTTGTTGCTGTTGAGAAGGGGGAAAACACAATTTTCAGAAAAAACTTTCTTCAAAAGCAGAATCATCCGAGTTGCAATACTATTTCACCGTGACTGCGCACTCTCTGTGTCCTTCGTGTATGGACACATCTCCAGGGCCAAAAGTGACTGCTATAATCCAAGCGAATGAGTGGCTATGCCCGATGCTGAATAGTTTAAGTACGCATGAATTAGTCCCAATAACATCTCTATCAAGTCTAATTGCGTCAGTCCTGCGTACCGAGAGTCGCTCTCCACTCGCTCACGGCAGGGGGGTTGTCTCTTGGCTACTCCACTGATCGAGGCATTCAAAACATTGAGACAAACTGGAGACACAGTTCGGTAGCACACAAATCAACACCGAAAAAATGAGAATAAGAACGGTGAAGTGAAAAACACACAGTCCTCTTCTTTATGATATGCACAGTTCATAATCTATCTGACTCCCTATCAGGTCTAATTGCCTTTATGATAAATACAACCCACGTTCTCTCCCGACTTGCAAGATCTCTGATAGAGAGAGAGAGAGAGAGGGGGAGGGAGTGGGACGAAGACGGACACAGGCACGCTGATGGGACGTCAGACAAATTAAAGACGAATGAGCATTGCAACAGCCTGGCCAGAAAAGTTGCACAATTCGTTTGGCAGCCAAACTCTCTGGAGGACGGGGATGCTCCGATATGATTTGTGTCAGGGGCCAGCTTGTGACTGATTGAACAGAGCAAGGGGAATAGAGTGTGACAGAGGGGAAAAGACAGAGAGAGAGGAGAGTAAATAAAGGAAGAGACGTTAAGAAATGGGATATAAAATGCGAGAGAGAGAGGTAGAGAGAAAGAGCAGGGTAGATGGAGGGAGAGAGGGGAAGAAACAGGATATACGGAAAAGAGAAAAAGAGACAGTGAGAGAGATGGGCAGAAGACATGAAGGAAATTAAGAGAGGGGGAAGGAATCAGAGAGAAGAGTGGAATGCAAGAGGGTAAAGTAAAAAGATAAGTGAGTGATACAAATTGCAAAAGAGAGAGAGAAAAACATCGATGATAGAGAAGAGAGGGAGAGTTTAATATAGATACATATAATAGATATTTAAAGAAGGCATAGAGAAATTTAATTTAGAAGTTAGAGAGAGGTGTGCCAAGAAAAGGGGAAGAGATTAGAGATAGAAAGGGGACAGTAAGAGAAAATGAAAGACAGAATAGAGGGAATGACAGATGGGAGAGAGAGGAAAAGAGAATTGTTCTTGAAGTTTGGCAGAACAAATCAAAACTTGCCACATGCACGGGGCATTCCTTTTAGTTTGAAGAAAAAGGAGAAAATACCTGTTACGCAGAAAGTGGGCTCTTCCTGCGGGGTATTCGAGACCCAAGTTCAAGAGTTTACCACAAATGCAGGATCTACGCACCCGCAACAGGAAAACGCATGGTGAACACGCGTGATGAGAAGTCTCACTTTAATACAGAATGCAGGACACTCACGCTTGAGTCACATACTATTCCTATTGGTTACAGGAACTTATTTTGATCTCTTCGGAGTGAGCCACATACTCTACCTATTGGTTTAGAGAAACTTATCAAGATCTCTACAGACTTAACACATGACACGATCTAGGGTTTCAAAGGCCATGGGTTACTATCAGTGTTCATTTTTCAATAGATTACATTCATATCTCACCAAGATCTCATAAAATTATCAAACTTATCCGGAACGCATTTCTCCATAGACCACAGTACAAGTATTTTTTCACATCAGCCCTGAATGGGTTAACCCTGTTTCCTTCGTTCGAGATTCTGAAATCCACATCAAATATATAAAAAAAAGTACCCCACATGTTTGATTGGAAATTTTACACAAAGAATTTTGATATAGTTATCTAGAAACAGCCAAAATTTTAGACGATTTCAGAAGGCTTGCGAACTCCTGAATGTCCCTTTTAAAATGCACACATTCTACATATCGGGATTGAAAGCATCTGTGACGAAGAGAGGAAGGCTAGAATTAAAGTCTGACAACTTTGTACTCCTCTCTCTCTCTCTCTCTCTATCTCTAGTTTTCACGAAAGAAAGCCCCGGGGGAGTTCCAGTCATCAAAACAAAGGAAGAATGTTTCAGGAGATGTAAGAAAACAAACCCGACGACTCGTCTTTGCAAGAAGACGCGTCAGGTTCGTAATCTCACTAGTTCTTCTCGCACACGCTCGCCAACGAAGATCAATGTGACATACATTCCCTTGGGGGAGTAGGACGACGGGCATCTTGAATCAAAAGGAAGCGAGATGCTATTCTTGTAGCAAGATTGAAGTATGAAATTCAATGTTATGCTATATTGTGATACTAAAATTAAATTTTTTTTTTTGAATGCAAACAAAAAAGAATGAAAGCTCAGCCTCAATTTGATTGTTTCTCTCAAACCAAGATTAAAGTAAAACATTCAACGGTCTGTGGTATTCCTACTTTACAATATTACAATACTCCAAGAAATTAGCTTTACAGAAACATTTATTGGGACTTAGAATGAAGACTGATTTCAAGTTACTAAGGGGAGGAACACGAATGACTGTATTTGAATGAATTAGAAAAAGATTACATGCTTTTTCTAGAAACAAGATCAAAGTCAGAAATGCAATGGTTACTATAAAAACTTATGGTATTGTACGTTAAATTATGAGTACACTAAAGACATTAGCTTCTCAAATGCATTTAAAGTAGGTTCACCCAAAATAGAATGAAAACTTAATAATCGTCTCTCCTGAAACATACTGAATGGCTTACTATGTATAGATCACAAAAAGAAATCCTATACATTTTCCTCCTACACAATGGAGAGAGAATATCTCTGTCGATGCAAGCACCCCGAGCAAAAAACAAACTGAAGCCAACCAACCGATGATATTTTTTACGAAGAAGTAGAAAGCATTAGATTTGTAATAACTCTCCGTCCAACCAACAAAGATCAATGTGAAATACACTACCTTGGGGGCAGCACAAGACAGAAATGGAAGATGATGAGAATACAGAGTTACAAAAAAGACAAAACGAGATGCTATTTCCGTAGCACGATTGATGTCAGAAATTCAAGGCTACGTAGTACCTGCCTTCTGTTCATGATGGACATGCAGACATATGGCAGACCTGAATTATGCTGGAATAAAAAAACAATGTTGCCCCAGTAGTTTACAAATTAATCTGGTGCTTCTGCACTTGTTTTTGTTTTCTTCATTTGTGTGTGTGTGTGTGTTTGTGTATGTGAGTGGGCTATTTATACGTCACAAATGTTTATAAATGTTCACATTTTTAAAGCAAAATTGATTTTCAAGGCTTGTGGCTAGAGCTATTTTTAATCGCATATTGATAAGGATGACTTCAAATAATGTGGGAAAACAAAACACAACTTGTATGTTGATGTGGTAATTTGACAATTACCCCACAATTATCCCAGTGCTTCCACACAGTTTGTTTTCTTCCTGACAAACAAAACTGAGTTTCAAGGCTTATGGTTTATGTATATTTGAAACACATATGGAAGGCTTTAAAAAACACACAATATACATCATATTTTGTGGTGATAATTTTCCAATTACTATACATGCTTCGGTACTTAGCATTGTTTTTCAGAGTCAGACAGTTGGGGTCAAGGCTTGATAACCTATTTTCCTATTTCTGTAGATTAACTGATGACAGAGTTTCAAGGGCATACAAACTAGCTCATGTTATGCACAACAATAAATTAAAGGGACTTAGTAACATTGTCCAAATCCTCAAAATTAAATTTTAATTCTAGCGGTTCCCTTATACCTTGTTGTATTCGTATTAACAATAAAATCATGGGACAGTTTCGGTTTTTCAAATTTCCCTTTCGTTACAAAGATATATATGATTGAAGTATTCAGATAAGAAAAACTCCGGGCGAGTTTTTCTTCCGTGTACAAAGTGAGTGCAGTGAGTTACTGAATATCACTTTGCATTTTCGCTCATTACTTGGCCATACAATGTCCATTTGAATTGAAATTTTCACACAATACCCTGTGGACATAGCAGATAACAACAATATACATTGCATCAACCCTTCATCACTTTTTGCACATGTCAACAAAGTTACTAGATCCCTTTAATCTATAAAACCTAACAGGTTCTTTATCTAGGCAAAAACGACACAAACATCAAGACACAATTGATGGTGTGGGTGTAATTTGCCAATTACTCTAGTGGCTTGTGCTTCCGCAATTGTTTGTTTTTTGAAAGATGCAAAGTGGTTAGGTCAAGGTGTGCAAATTAATGTGTGAGCTAGCTAGTGGTGGCATCATTTTTAGATTGACCCATGAAACTTTTGAAGCAGTTAATTCTTGCCCATGGTTGTTAAACCAATTTAAGACAATATTATTTTGGTTTTGTAACATAAATTCTTCATATATACCCCATCTGAAGGTGGGGATAAGACCAAAATAAGGGTAATTTTTAAATTTGTGCAAAACATTTCCTTTTCTGTCTTAACATTAGACCATTGCCTATGGGAACCTGGTGTGCCATGTAGGATCTCCACTTAAGCTCGAAAATCTTGTAGTCAGTGGGTTAAAATGTCAATAGGATAATGCTACTAAATGCACACGTTTTGTTCCTGGCGATTTACTGCTTACCGGGGAAAATAAACTAATAATCACTGAAAGATGTAGCTTTGAAAGATTCTTGACTAGGTTCTTGACTATCATTCCATGTTGTCTTAACCCGCTCCTGAAATTCCCGTAGACTTTGTACAAAGCCCACCTGGGTCCCATAGGCAAAGGGCTTTAATATAGGAAAATTCTTTCTTGTTTTCTTTCACCATGAATGCAGTAAAAAATATACAAAGGGCGAATTTGCCCCCGAAATGTCAAAAAAGAACCCCCCAAAATCATAAAAGATCCACAATAAATTTGGAAATGCAAAACAAATTTGAGAGTGTTGTTTTCATTCAGCAACAACATTTAACCAGACATTGACAGATTAACCGACAAAACCCTTCTTAACTTTATTAGCCCACGCTGTCTTAATTAGAAACATTTCTTTTGTCTCTTTTACTATAAATGTACTTTTAGGCAGACATTTCACAAGTTTAACGCACATTTACTTTGTTTTGAAAAACACAGTGAATAACAAATATTGTTAGGACATGTTTACAGACTAATGTGTTGACCAGCAGTGACATTTAACCAGACATTGACAAACTAACTTCCAAAGATCTTCATGACTTTAGCCCATGCTGTCTTTATTTGATTACAAACATTGCCTTTGTCTTTCGTTATAAATATCGCTGAATTATTCAAAATGTGTTCTCTTCAGGCACACGCTTCACAAGTTCAACACACACTTACTTTGTTTGAAGAAACAGTGACGGACAGGCGTGTTTACAAACTAACGTGCTGGCCCCCGGCAAAACGTAACATTCAAAGCAGTTCTCAACCATGCCTGTCTTCTTAATTAGAAAATTGCTTTTTTGCTTTTTCTACAAATGTCATGGTAATTTGTTCATTAAAGCTGCCTGTTCAAGCTCAGGATTTTTTACAAATCCTCTAAGTGCTAAAGTATGTATTTAACACTGAAGACTATTTGATTTTGGTATAACATGCATTTGCCAAAGACCCTATCCTTAGAATACCGTAAAACTCCGTGTATAAGGCGCACTTTTTTCCGTTGGAAAAAAAAGTCGGGGGTGCGCCTTATACACAGGTATAGCAAAAAAAAAAAAATTTTAGAAATTTTTTTTTTTTTTGATTTTTTTTTTGGGGGACACCCTGTAGTCATGTTCAATGCATATTACACTGGTGTAGAGCATGACAAGAGCTTGCTGTCTGTTTTCCTTTTTCACACAAAACAAATATTGGTTACAAATTTAAAAATTGCAAGTTTATTGAGCAAATACTGCAGCTAATGAATATTCATACATTCGTGAGCAGCAGGTACTCATTATATATGCAATTATCTAACCAGTGGTTATACATTTTGCTCATAATTGAAAATAGTTGTTAGTTAATTAAGAAAATTGCATATATTGAATGAGTATAAGTGCTTATGAATATTCATGAATAAGAATATGAATATTTATGAGCACCAGTGTTATTGCTCAATGTGTGCAATTTTTGTACTAACCACTATTTTGTATGTGAAAAAATGTATATGATGATGAAAGCTACAATTGACATTAAGCCCTTGATATGCCCTAGACCAGCGATGTAAGTATTCCAACAGCACTACAGGGTGTCTAAAAAAAAAATACAGGGTGTCCTAAAAAAATTAAAATAAAAAATAAAACTTTCTTTTTTTAATTTTTTAATTTTTTAATTAATTTTTTTAGAAAGTTGGGGGTGCGCCTTATACACGGGTGCGCCTTATACACGGAGTTTTACAGTAGTATGTTGGGACCAGTCCGGAATAGGTTAACTTGTTCCATATATGATGTTCGCAATCCCCATAGAGAGAATAAAAGCCTCACCAGGTTACTGTAAACAAAGAGTGAAGTTCAAAATGCACTTTCTTTTTGATGAGAGAGAAGTTACATTAGGTCAAGTCATGGCTAGCGGCAACATTTAACTCAACCATGACACATGTACATTTCAAAGCAAATTTCTTATCCAAGTTGGCTTAACCACTTGACTACGGGAACGGGTGGGTTGTGTACACAGTCTAAAGAGATTTCAGAATCTCAAAGGGAACAGTTTAATTATAAACTTTCTTTTCTCTTTATCTACGAATGCCATGTATGTAATATAATAAACAATGAAAAGTATTATAAAATTTGAAGAAAAGAAAATCCTCTAGATTATAACCTCGAAAGGTCTTGTTCATACTGTATTAATTCCAAACTTGTATTTCTCTTTTTCCATGAATGCCAACTGCTGCTTATTAATTTAACCCACTTCCCAAGTCCAAAACATGTTTTCCACTTACTTCATAACCAGCAGACATGTACTTGAATGAATTAAGGCCGCTTCCCAACTTAAAACAAGAATAAATACTAATCTAATGGCTATGCAAAGTCCAAAACATATTTTTCAAACCTTTCCTCAATCTATAGAGATATGTACTTGAATTAACCCCTTGCCTACGGGAACCGGGTGGGCTAAGTTCAAAGTCCATGGGGATTTAAGAATTTCGAAGTGAATGGGTTAACTAATGCCACATTCAAACTTAAAGGGATCTAGTAACTTTGTTGACATGTGCAAAAAGTGATGAAGGATTGATGCAATGTATATTGTTGTTATCTCATATGTCCACAGGGTATTGTGTGAAAATTTCAGGTCAAATGGACATAGCATGGTAATGAGTGAAAATACAAAGTGATATTCACTAACTCACTGCACTCACTTTGTACACAGAAGAAAAACTCGCCCGGAGTTTTTCTTATCTGAATACTTTGATCGTACATATCTTTGTAACGAAAGGGAAATTTGAAAAACCGAAACCTGTCCCATGATTTTATTGTCAATACGAATACAACAAGGTATGAGGGAACCGCTAGAATTCAAATTGGATTTTTAGGATTTGGACAATGTTACTAAGTCCCTTTAAAAGAACTAAAGGTCTAAATACTAGAAATGGTTTAATATGCCAGTCCAAAACACATTTTTCAAAATGCAAACCAGACGATGTGTACTGGAATGAATTATTTTCACTTCCAAGCTGATAATGGTGTTAAAGTGGCTCTGCAAAGTCAAGAAACTTGTTTTTCAAACAATTCCTAGCCAGAGGTATGTACTTGAATTAATAATTAAATACTATAAATGCCTATGCCAAGTCCCAAACATGTTTTTCAGTTGATTCCTCACAAAACATGAGACATTTGAATGAATTATCGCCACTTCACGGCTCCAATTACGGTTCAATTGAGCAAGATAGTTGGCAAAAACACTCCCCATGAATAATTCTGCCTCATTTTGACAAACTTTTTAATCTCCTCATACAGTCCATACACGTACATTTAACCCATTTCTTCTCTATACCTCTTTATAATACAACATGGCAGTGCCACCAACATTAATTGATGTTTAATTCCTTTAATTCAACAGAATTGCTAATGTTTTTCTTTGTTTGGGGTCACCAGATTCAGGTTTTGTGACACTAGAATATGAAAAATCTTGTTTTTACTTGCTCGACAAGACACAAAAGTGTTACAAATTTCTAGCATTAAACAAGGTAATCACAATGCAAGGAATGGATTATAAACTACATTTCTAATTAAGAAGCACATTTGCAAGTAGCTGGCAAGCACAATTAGAACTGCTGTTTGCAGATGTACCATGTTACATTTGGCGGCTGTGCTTGACAAAGTCTTTTTTTTTCAACGCTCTCATCAATTCCTCTCTTTTCTCCCTCTCCCTTTTGCTAGCTTTTCACACTAATTATCATCCAAGGTAATGTTATTGTCCCTCATATCACCTCCAGACCTATTCAAAGCAGCTTCTGCCAAGGTACACGTGTTAACTTCAAGCTTACGGTTCACTTCGTGTAAAGATGGGAGCTAGTGAAGTGAATCGTGAAATCGGGCGGGACAATTTGCACGGGGCATTCGTGGCTGTATTATCGGTAAAGTGAATCTGGCCTGACTAAACTTGGCATACTGAAGTTGCAAATTAGAAGAGGGAAGTCTAGCTGACCTCTTCAAAACAGGTTTCTACAGGTATGCATGTTAACCCATTCCGTGTGGGTTTTCTGAAATCCCCATAGACTTTGTACACAACCCACCCGGTTCCCGTAGTCAAGGGGTTAACTAGCGTAAGGTTTGGTTCACATAGCTAAGAGTAAGAGTGAGTTGTGAAATCGGGGGGGCAAAATTTGCACGGGGCATTCATGGAAGGATATTTCTGTGAATTACGCCTGAAACGCTTGGCATAATGATGTTGCAAATTAGAAGAGGGAAATGCAGCTGAAACCTCTTCAAAACAACTTCTACAGGTGAACATGCTAACTAGCATATGGTTCGGTTTGCACATCTGAAAGTGAATCGTGAAATCAGGTGGCAAAGTTCATGCGGGTCATTCATGGCAGTATACTATATAAAAAATCAAGCCCAACAAACGTGGCATGTTTTGGTTACAAAATAGAAGTGCGGAAGCTAGCTGAGAAGTGCTTGATGATGGTGCGAATCGAAGAGTAATTCGTGAAATCAGCCGTCAAAGTTCACACGATAAATTAAAAACTGGACAAAACTTGTGTGCTGCAGTTGCAAAATAGAAGTGTGGACAGCTAGCTGATAAGTGCTTGTTGATGGTGCGAGTCCTGCGACATGGACATATCAAGTAGACCGTTCTTCAGTGTGTATTTCAACCTAGATATTATAACACATGAATTGTGATGCCAAGGGGGAGAGTTTTTTTTGTCATTTCTTCTGGGATAAAGATATATCACTATTGTTGTGAAAATATTGATGATTCGTTGCATCGCTTCTACAGTTTCTCTTTAATTTGATTCGCCAAATAGCCTTCGACTCTAAATATGATTAAGTAACAAACACATTGAACAAACTCTTAAGAAAAACACTGTTGTTGTTTTGACAGTATTTCTCCAGTGTCTATTTCAACCTAGATATATACATTATATGCAACATGAGAATTATGATACAAGACAGGGAGAGTTATTGTGTCAGTTAACCTAGCTAGGAAATGAAAATATGACTTTTCTTTTTCCTTAAAAAAAACAGTGACTTTTGTTGGCAGTGGTTCTTTAGTTTCTCTGAATTTGATTCCCCAAACAGCACTTTTATTTATATAAGATTAGTAAAACATAAATAAAGGGAGGGACTTTTCCAGAAGGTTTCTGATGTTTCAGTGTAAACAGAAATGTCATCATAATTTTGATGACAAAAACATATTTTTTTATTATTCTGTACTCATACAGGAACAATCTGAAGATTCATATAATCAAAAGAGATGCTTCAATTATTGTATCATAAAAAAAACAGCACATATATGAATTGAATACATCTATCATCTTTCATGACATAATTTCAAGTTCACAACTTTTGATTCAATTAAACCATAGCTATAAAAATGTCAGCACAACGAAGAAAAAGAATGTACCAAATTAAAATTTCAAAGTCTACATAACTGCTTCAAATGTTTGATTATATTGTACAGGTATTACACATTTAGCTGGCAGATAGAGAATTAAATACTCTCGAGCAGTATTTAGTAATCATTAGTAGTTTTTATTGCCTAGATAGAAACCTGGTCGACCCTGTATTAACTTTGTAGGGATTGCAAAATCTAGAAGGGAACAAGTTAACATGTGCAGTGTTCAGCAGGAAACATGTTTTGCTCAATCATTCGTAATTGGCAGGGTCAAAATACTTTGATATTTTGCTATTAAAATCCTTTTCTTTTCATATTTTCGTTTGCCGAACTTAATTCCCAGGGTACCAGATTAGATCATAATCTGCTAATCCTCTTCCCCCTAATCTGTTTATTTTTCCTTTTTAAATATCAATATGTGTAGATGATGATGTATTGTTATTTCTCAGTTGTTGTTGTTGTTGATGTTTTATTGTTATTATCGCTTCCTGAAGTCACAACAGTTCGGTAAATTGCCACTTGGTCTACAACCATTTGGTCTATTCCCATTTGGTCTACTAGAAAATTATGAATCTGGCGGCTTAATTATGATTATGAGTATGGATTATGATTAGGGTTAGGGTTGTGGATTAGGGTTAGGGTTAGGGTAAGGGTTAGGGTTAGGGTTAGGGTTAGGGTTAGGGTTAGGGTAAGGGTTATGGTTAGGGTTAGGGTTTTGGAGGCATCAGGTAGTAGACCAAATGGGAAGTAGACCAACTGAGATTAGACCAAGTGAACATAAACCAACAGTTCTGCTTAGGAATTAGGACAAAGGGCCATTTCAGTAATAGTATAACCGGTCACCAGTAATATAATGTCTGCAATTTTGCTGATGACCTAATTTCAAGCAGCCCATTGTCCTGATGCCTAAGCAGAACTAGAGGGATTGACTCCAGTGGCAAATGGCAACCATCAATGGGTCCACATGTGCAAAACGGTTTAACTGGTTATCAGTAGTCTACATCTTTTGAGCCCAGATTAAAAGTTGTACCGGTGATGAGAATTCGGGCCGTATTGCTTAATTATTTTTGTGGCTCAAGATGTAAACAATAATGCTGTATGTGATCTCCATATATCAATCACCAATAGCTGAGGGAGGGAGTATGATAAAATACCAGTAACCACAACATGAAATTAATCTCCAATACTATATCGTATAATCAAAGCAAGAACATCCACATTAATATCATTAAATCCATTTTCATAGACTAGGAATATCAGAAAACTCAAGGAAAACTTTCTCCTTTAAATCCATTTCAATGGATATTGATATCACAGAAATCTCCAAGAAAATACATCTGCAGTAACATCACAAATTCCTACGACCGACTTCAACTCCAAGAAAATATACCTCCACTATCACAAAATCATGATAATCCAAATTTGTTGGTGCTCTAAGAAGTTTTCTCCTCATGCATTCAAAGAAACACAATGATATTAAACCAATTTTCTTCAGTGCTAACAACTAAAATACTCCATGCAAATAATATCTCCTCAATTATTTGAACAAAATGATGATCCATTATAAATTGACTCTTGCATGTTCACCAAAAAGAAAATTAGAGTTCACCAAAATTTTCTCCACACTCACGCAAGATATATCCACTGTTTCATGGGGAAAGAAACAGTCTTACTGGATAAAAAAAAACATGAATGTTCTAATGATGAAGATGAAATATCACAGACCGTAGCAACTACATTCTCCTCGTCTACGCAAGGAGGTATAAGAAAGGTTCATACCTCCTTGGTCTATGGCAGTATCACGGTAGTACATGTACCTCTGTGGTAGTATCTAGAAAATGCTCGTACAAATAAACAAATGTCCGCACTTTCTATTTAGTGAATGCTCGTCCAAATACACAATTATCTGTGCTTCCTGTCTTGAGTACATGTAAGATAAGAAGTATAGCACACAGCATAATGCAGACTTGTTCAACGGATGAATTATTCCACACAAAGTTGTCACAAACTCATTGGTAAGACTGCTAAGACTGCATATGAAAGTGGAAGTGAAATTTCAATCCAGGTAAATAGCATGAAGTAGCACAGAAACTACGACCCATTTTTCTTGACATAAATCAAGACATCGCAAGGAGAGTTCTAAAAAATGACTTTCACAAAATTATGATCCATTTTCTTCTCAAAAATACTCTCTCAACAAATACAAATTTATTTACAGGTGACCAGTGAACAAAAAATACACAGGGGGCCCTGGGCAATTTAGCCCCTGAAATGCCCCAAAAGAGCTCACGATAATCATAAATTTGTGTAGACTTCAATGCAAAATAGAATGTAAAATGCTATTTTCATGCAGGCGAGCTTGAAACATAGCCACCGAAAAAAATAGATGTTATTTGTTTTCCCTGGAGAGGAGGAACAAACAAATGTTGCAATTTGGAGTATCTGCAGAGACCATGGATCCTACCACTCCAACAGGAAGGTCCAAAGTAATTATCATGACAATGTCCGTACAAATACACAGATACATTCCAATGGGAGACGTCCTGTACTAGGATAGATAAGAAATACTGCAAACGCTGATTGCATCCCTTGGTCCCTTGGTGTCGGCTTCGAAGGGGGAGTGAATTGTAAAAATTTAAATTAAAATTCACAAAATGATAATCTTCTATTTGTTTTGGCGCTTTACACTACACACACAAAAAAGACCACAATTCCTGTCCTGTATAATAAACACTATAATGTACACACTAGACTGTCTCATCTGGGGAGTTATGACACAGTGACTCCATATACTAGGGTTATACTGGGGTTTTACCAGGGTGTTAGAAGGAAAAATGTATTTTCGATCAAGATGGCAAGTACTCCTGCAGTTTTTTCTCCTGAATGACTATTTGCTGTCTCCCAGATGATGTACGATCATTGGCAGCGGGTTCATGATGGGTCTCATGGGGCAAACAAATTCACCCATCTTCATAATTTGCTCTCTTCTCTTCTTTTCAATCTCCTTCTCCCCCTCTTCTCTTCTCTTCTCTTCTCTTCTCTTCTCTTCTCTTCTCTTCTCTTCTCTTCTCTTCTCTTCTCTTCTCTTCTCTTCTCTTCTCTCTCTCTTCTCTTCTCTTCTCTTCTCTTCTCTTCTCTTCTCTTCTCTTCTCTTCTCTTCTCTTCTCTTTCAATTGCATTGTCTTATTATTCCCTTCTCTTATTCTGGGAGGGGGTCAAATAGTGGGAGCAAGTTTTCTAGGGGTGGGAAGAAATAAACATAAGTTACAAATAAGCAAGGTTATTGGCCCTACATCCCCCCTCAGCTACGCCACTGGGACATATCTTGTTCTATTTTGTTGCTTTCTTTATATTTGTTTGCTTGATATTTGTTGTTTCTTCCTTCCTTGGAGTCTCTTCTGCCAATCGATTGTGCAGTTCGCTTCTCTCACCCCACATCAGCTGGAGGTGATAGGACAAGGTGATTTGATGGGGAAAAATAATCCCCATTTATTTGATTTCCTATCTTCTTTTCTTTTTTGCTGTGTATTTTGTTCTGACTATTGATGTACATACTTATCTCTCTCTCCCCCCCCCCCCCCCCTCCCTCCCATCTCCCCTCTCCCTCCCATCCCCTATCTTTCTTTCTCTATTTTCTCACACTACACCAGCTGGGGTGAAGGGAATGAGATGATTGTATTTCCATTCACAAGTATCGACTGCTGAGTATGCCATGTTCAGGTCCGATTTTAAAGACACGTTCAGGTTTTTACAACCATGTGCAATTCACCTCAATATGTTTTTTTATTTATTATAAATCACATAACATTATGCTGGCCATGCATTGACAATTTATATACAAAAACCACTATTAAGTTAACAAAAAATAGAGAAGATGATGACATTTATATTGACTCTAAATCTGTTTGGGATAAATTGATTTATTAAGTAAATCACTACATAGACCCCAGCCCATATCTTGGGCTCCAATGTCAACAGGTTAAGACAAAAAATAAAAAAATCAATCTTCATGATGAAGAACGCAGTTGATAGTTTTAAAGTAAGGATGTATATATTAATGCATATGATCACATATGAAAGTGCTTTTAATTTTCTAACAATGCAAAAGCCTGAATTGAGCTTTAATTCTTCATACAATCATACCCAATTGCCCCATGGCAGACATTGGACTGTTGAATGAGAAAGTCAGCAACTTCAGATATGTCACAGTAGAACTTGGACGAGTAAAATTACCGTCCTCATACTACGTGTAGTCTTAGAAAGTATCATTTAATTTCTATAGATATTGTTGAAAACAGTTTCTGATAAACTTTTGAATCCAGGCAAAGATCTGGTGGCCGTAAAGGAATAACAAATATAATAGTTAATATTGTCTCTCTGTAAGAAAAAAAGATTTTGACTGAAGGACTTTCATTGGGTGTGCTATATGTTTCAAAGACCGCTGTAAGTGTTGAGCCAATGCTTTATGCAAAGCAAAGTACCCTTACAGTTCTTAAAGATTGTTCTACAAGTTCATAACTTCTTTCCTACTACCCTGGGAAAAAACAAAAAACATTAACGCTATTATTTCTTCAACTTTGATTGTGACAAAAGTAGCAAATCATCGCTCACAGGTCTCAAACATGCCCCTATCCAATATTATAAATCCCAATCTCAGATGTAATTGTGATATCACAGCCCTTCCTGCATACTCCCCTGAACATTTCTTATCTTTCTTCCGCTTTTCCCTTTCCCTTATGACCTCATCCATTCCCCCTTCTCAAATCCTGCTATAGTAACTCCTTGCTCATAAGGAAACTTTCACCATGCATTGTTTACATGGTAGTTTTTCAGGGGCTTTCCCCAATCCATGTTGCACGGAAATAATTATTCATATTACCGAGCGCAAGTCTATGAATACTCGATGGTGATTGGTCACTAAATGCATCTTTTGTTCAATCAGATCCATAGCACCCTTTTGTGTAGCTAGGCCCAGGTATCACATAGGAAGTGAAAACATTGTTTATACGTATCTTGCATATCTCAGATGGCAGCTCTACATTGACATTATAAGGTCTGTAAAATTCTTTCTTTTTTTTTGCACAAAGATTATTATCTGTTTCGTTGACATTTTGAATGAAGATAACAATCTGTATTGCAAATTGATATATTAGGAAGCGGCCTGTAGGATGTCAAGGTATGATGTCATAAGCAAAAACAAATTATTATTTGTTTCATTTTCTGTTATTATCTGAACTCTCAGTTTGCATCCAAGTGATAAAACAGTAATGTTTTTTACAATTTAAGTGAAAGTAAAACAGATGTAAAGAGATCAAACTTCATACCTTGAGTCAATTTAATTTGATCTAACACAAAGTAATACAAAACCTGGCTTCATATATCATTAACCTTCTTTATAATTACCTATGAAACCTCATCAAGGGGTATATAATTAAAGGGCTCCTGGTATCTCGTTCAAAATTATTCCACAACATAAAATTCTCATCACCAGTTTTGTTGTCACGCTCATTTAGGTTAATTAATCTGTAAATGAGTTTGACAACGTTGACCTGCAATACCAACATTATAATATCTAGTATACTACATCAAATCTTATATTATACGTGACCATTTTATGAATACACAAACGTGTAGTGCTACTCTCTAATGTTTTATAGTACATGTAGTACATTATGATATAGGTTTGGAATGTTGTTTGACAAATTCAACAGTTTTTTGTTTTTCGGCCCTGCGTTTTCTTCCCGTCAGGAAATCCTGCCTAAAAAAGGGTGTTTTTGTTTTCACTCCTCGGTGAATGAACTAAATTAAAGAAACCACAAACTATGTGAATGACATTGAAAAATATAATATTTGTTATCATTAATACTACCTATTAATTGAAATAATATAAATTACTATTAAAGATGCACACTGACCATATTACATTCTCTGATATTCAAACTTCTAATGAAAATACCCACCAATTCTGGTGTGAAATATATTTATACCTTACTTGCAATTATCAGGAACTATACTAACCAAATAATAATAAACAAGTTATTCCTTGAATGCATACATTCATTTACAAAGACATTGTTTGCCTTTGTCTCATATGTCATAATGGTGATTATGTTTTCAAAGTCAATTGAATAAACATTGCTTTCACTTCACTTTTGTCTTCTCACTTCACTTCACTTCACTTTTGTCTTATCATATTTTAAAAGTCTGCATCTACTTGCATATAATTAACCTGTAAAATTGATAACTATTTTTAACAAGCAAAACTAATAAATCACTTTCATATTACATAATCCATTGTTCATAGAATATTAGATTGTTTTGTATCAAATATATGGATATCATAATACCTAGGCAGGAAGTAACAGCATTCGCAGAAAGAGAAAGTGAGATTAGAATTTGTTGTTTAGATCCCGTCATAAATCTGTATCCTTACTTTGCTCAAAAGAGGGCAGCAGATGACTTTTTGACATCAACACACTTGCAAGTTGCAAACCTAACTGGCTAATAAAGGATTACTAACAAATAATGCAATAACATGCATTTTTCATAGACCATAGACTCTAGCCAGAATAGTTTGGTGCCGTATTCTGGACAGATTAAAACACAAGCTGATTTTGAATTACATTTTCTAATTTTACATTTTACCTTTCCCAAAATTAATGAAAAATAGCAAAATCAGTATAAATTAATATCCATTTTTGTATTTACAAATATTCTATAATGGTCAATATGATACAAATATATGCTGTGGACCTTAATCTCCAGTTTACTTTGAACTCAACAAAGATATAATGGAATCTAGCATGAACATGCATAGTGTAAATAAATTCATATTCATAAATTTGACTTGGATATCATTCTACACACACAACTTTTTTGTTGTACATCGCTGTACAGAAGGTTCTAGAATAATTAATTTGTTATGCAGTAGGTCTAAAATACAGTATTCAATTATTTCCCATATTAAATTTCACAATTCGATACAGTAATCTGGTCTGGCGTGTGCGTGCATAATGCATCGTACATTCATAAAAATTGAAATCGACCGGGTTATCACCCTTTTTACAACACGAGACGACTCCGGTGGCGCATCAATGGTCATTACCGCTGAATGGAGGCACGATTACGAATAATGAGCAGCCTGGCTCTGTGCTGATTGGGGGGTGCATGCATGTCTTTGTGCTGGCGGAGATTAAATGCCGATGATAGCTTCAGCCTTGAACGTGAATGGGATACAGCTAACTAGCAGGGGATCGGGGTGGGGGTTAGGTGGTAAGAGGTGGTGGGGTTAGTGTTGGGGGCTAAGGGTGGGGTTAGAGAGAGGGTGAAGTACAGAATTTGGTAAAGAATAATGATTGGGATAGGGGTGGGGGAAGGGGGGCAAGGAAGAGGGTGAAGTTGAGAAATTTGATGCAGGATTAAGATTTGGGTGGGGGTTAGGAAGAGGGTGAAGAACTGAATTTGGTGTAGAATAAAGATTGGGCTGGTGGTTAGGGGGACAGTAGAGTAGGGAATTTGGTATTTCGGTGCAGAATAAAGAAAGATAGGAGTGGGGGTTAGGGGTGGGGGTTATACATGTAGATGGGGGATTAAGGAATTCGGTGCAGAATAAAGATTGTCAGGAGGTTGGGGGAGGGGGTTAGGGGAGGGGGTGCGGGGTGGGGTCGGGAGGGGGTTCGGGATAGGGTTCATGAGAGGATGAAGAAGGGAATTTTGGTGGAGAATAAAGGCATGTTGGGAGTAGAGAATGGAGGATGTGGGTATAGGAATGAGGATAAGGATGGAGGTAGAAGTAGAGGTAGAATAGTAGGGGTAGAATATACACTGTGAACATGAATTGGATATCTAGAGATCAGGGTATGGGTTGGGGGAAGGGGTAAGGTAATTAAGCTGTATGTATGGACCCATTTGAACAGCTTGTAGCTGAAATGGGCAATCCATCCTATGAATGGTGAATACATCAAACAAAATAGGAGCGGGATTGGGATGGGAGTAGGAAATGAAAGATGGGGAAGGAATTGAAAAATATATGGACGAGGAGGTGGGGGGGGGGGGGGTGTCAAATCTGGTTGTGGTCAAATTTTATTCAATATATATTCCTACTTTTAGTGTGTGTGAATATGTTACTACATCTAATAAGGTGAGTCACAATTATGAGTGGTTGAGGGAGGGGGTCGGGTTTCATGGTGTGTGCCAATAATTAGTTTCTAGTCCGCCATCTAATTGGAGTCCACTTCATTGCATTGGTCTTTATACCTCTCTTTCCATTTGTACAGTTTCAATCCAAAAATGCAGTGTCTGCTTTTTTGTCAATAGAGAAGGCAGGTTATATCAAAATCAGATCATCTTGAATGGGTTAAAGTGATCCATTAACTCAGATGTCAAATTCAACCAAATTCACTTGGAGCTTCAACGTTTCTCTTGTACCTTGTTGTTTGGTTTATGGTAACAGAAGAAATGCAGGGTTTTGATTTGTCAAATGCCTCCCTAATTATGGAGATATTTATGATTGAATTGAAAAGCATCCCGGACTGTTTTTTTTTTTATTGGAGTCTGAATTAATGGGCAGTAGGTGATAAAATCTGACATAAATTTTCACTCTTTTGTTCACTTGGGAAACATTGTTCTTTTCTATAGAAGAATCTTACAATGATATAAGTCTCAAATATCACTTTCAGAAAAACCCTCAAAATGTAAAATTCATGAATGAATCACTTAAATAAAGTAATGATTTCATTTAGACTAAGTTAGTATTTTTGAAATGTCAATTTCCACAGCATTTGCAATCTCTTCTCATTTTGTGAAGTAATAGGATCCCATAACATAATTTGTTGCTAATGGCAACAACGTTAGCAGCAAAAATTACAATGCAAGAAACTGCATGACATTTCAATTACTGTAGGACTAGCAATGAATCAATGAATTAATTATTTTTTTGTAATGTTCTATAGAATTTGCATAACATTATACATACAGGCAACAACAGAGATATTGTTTTTTTGACTGTGAAAAAATGATATTAAACAAATTGTTGAAAATCTTTGTGAATATGCACAAAGAAATACCTACAAGAAAGTTACATATCTACTCTATATGAAAAGCTGTCAAGAATAATCGCAACATATACTATACATTTTCAATTCATTGCCTCATTGTTAATGTATGAGCATCGCAGGAGTATATAACAATACGCATGTATGTATGTACATAAATTATGCATACACCCTTGCTCATGGAAAAATGCTCAGTTTCATAAGTTCTCGGATTCCACAATAAACACACACAAAAAATAACAAATTTATGCTCAATACTGTTCATGTACAATCCAGTGTATGCAGTACTAATCAAGGGACTTCATTGACATTTGAATGCTACTGCAAGAGAATGTAAGATTTAACATAATATTTTCATTTTCTCAAGAAAATTATGATGTCATTCACCCCTAGTAATAAAATTGGTATTATCATACGCTGCCCACTAGATTAGGCAAGTCCGGAAATAGCTTCGATCATGAAGATTGCACTTAACAGGGAAGATGAACAGGCCTGTAACTCTTAAAATGAACCTGAATTGATTGCTATGGGCTACAACCCATTACACATAGATACAATCATAAAGGTTCTGGATAAAAATAGACTTTTAAATGGCAAATATGGATATAAAAGGAATTATCGTAAATATTTGCACTATATTTTACTTGGTTATAAATGCAATGTAACAATTTGCCTCCATAACAATGGTGAGGCCCCTTTAATTATTACAATCATAAATGTGATAAAATATCATCATTATTATCAATGTTAAGTTGTATCATGATTATGAAAATGAACATCATCAGCAGCAGCATCACCATCACCATCACCACCATCTTATCATCATCATCATCATATCATTATCGACAACATCATCACTATCACCAACATCTTATCGTCATCATCAGTATCATCATCATCAGTATCATCATCATCAGTATCATCATCACCATCATCATCACAACCATCTTATAATCTAAATCATCATCTCATCATCATCATCATCACCATCATCACAACCATCTTATAATCATCATCATCTCATTTATATTGACAACATCTTCATCATCATTAATTAATATCACCACTATCTTATCATCAACACCACTACTACCACCACCACACCAGCTCACCATCATCTCATTATCAACATCACCACCCTCATCTCTCTATCATACCTGTTGTTGATCAGTTCCGTCATGCTCGATGAGACCGGAGAGTACATGCCCAGACCACAGGTGCACTGGCAGCGGCACTTCTGCAGGTCGATGTCGGACGCCACCCGCTTCAGGCGGTACGCCGAACGCAAGCTGCGGGCCGAGAGGGCGCGATCGCGATCCACCGGCGCAGTCTTGCCATAATCCATCCTCGGTGACGTGTACCCGTTCATTTTCGTTTTCAATGTCAAATAAATCCTGATGATAAGTTTCCAAACTTATGTGTAGCTGTTCATTTTGTCGCGTCTATCAAAAGTTTCTAAACTTACACCATTACCATTTATGTTTTAATCACAAAAGTGACAAAAGTTTCCAAACTCACGCACACATATTAAATAAAAGAAAGTCGGCTCCTGTGCTGACCAGTGTGTGCTAATCAGTAGATTAAAATCCAAATGATGAGTATATATATTCCACGAAGAATAGGTGCATGTGTCCTAGCAGTCAGTCAGTATATAAAGAGTGTATGGCTTTAGCTTGGGAGAGTAAAACAAATCTCCTATTTCCTCTTTTGTTTTGGCACCGTTATTCCAACAAGTACACTGTCACTGCATAAGATCCTACCAGAATCCTGTTTGTTAGAGCCATTAACCAATACAGTGCCTTCGGTTAATTTTTGTCCCATAATAAACACACATTGTCTATGGAGTACGAGTTCCTGAAATGTTCAGAGTTAATAGTCTTTCAGATTTGCACAGGAAATGGATGGTAACCAGTTCCTTCTAATTTCCAGATAGAGTCTGAATTTCAGATCGTGTTTGAACTCATTTCCTCATTGTGTTCTGCCAGCTGAAATCTATAGGGATTGATGAAAATGAAAAGAGTTACAGTTTAAGACAAAAAAACAAACAAATATCTAGATTTGTTTTGTTTTTTATGTTCTAAACTGAACTCTCTGCAGAAGTAAACAACACATCTAGAACACTGACAAACATTTATGGGACACCATGTTGAAAACATTCTTTTCTTGGAGTTTCTTTGAATTCAAATAATTCTGACCAAAAACACTGAGCAATAATGTGTTATTTTATATTTCAAAATGTCCATCACACTCTTCCAAGATAGAATATTTGATTTGGTGTGCCATAAATGTCCTTCTTCAGTAACATATCACCATGGAAACCTACAAATCTTGTACAACATTCCCAGAAACAAAATCAAGATACCAAGTCCAAATTGAAATACTATACCAAAAATCCACACGTATTTCATATTTATGAAATAAACAAATTTGGTTATGTTTTCTATAACTGCAGCTCCCAACAAAAACCAAACAGCAACCAATCTCAACCTAGCAGTCACTATAATGAGCATATTTGAAATAATTTAGCCTTTAAACAAAAATTTCCCTAAATGGGAACCTCCAAAAAGATCTAGACACATCAACGTAAGCATGATCAAACATTTCAGAATAATTTGACGTTTGAAACAAAACTTCCTTCAGATGGGTAGTGGGTATCTCCATTAAGATGCAGAAATCAAACCAAGCATAAAAAACCTCAAGTAGCTTTTCGTCTGGAGCAACAATTAACCACCAAACATAAAGATGAACGTATCAAGCGAAGCACGATAAAACTGCATGTAACCTTGCCCATATAAAACCAACAAATAACACCTTCCGACAACCATGCATATCTAATTGATGCAGTGCGCATGAAACCTTATCATCCCCATCTAACCAAATGAAAATAGAACGCATCCTCCTCGAACATATACATCGGGAGGTGGCTTTGAGAAATTAGCCCAACATCTACACTCAAGAGGAGAAAAAACATATCCAATTCTAACCCCAAAATCCAACGTCAGAATCTCAAGAAGGATTTTAACAATGTTCCCTGTATCAACCCAAATACAAACAATACATCTCATCTTCTGGTACAAATCAACAAGATATTGCTCTTCAAAATTAATTATCAAGGCTTCTTCCAAAACAAAAATAAAAATACTACCAAGTACTAATTCTTAATAAACAAAAACAATCATCATAGGGATGGCTTCGCCAAATTATTCTACAGATACAAAAACTGATAACATATATCCTCCGCTAATAGGAAATGGACAGATAGAGAAGGTTTGATGTTATTGCTGCGCACACACGATTCGATCATTACATGCTTGGAGGCTTCTGGTCAACTGACAGATGTAGACATTTTTTCTGGAGCGCTTACCGAGAAAGGGCAAATATATACTCGTCTTCAAGATTGCATCGGTTGTCGACGGCGATAAAAACGACTGCGATAAAAACAAGCAGAGGAAACTTAATCCAATGGAAACAAGACTGTTGCTTTTAATAGCTGAAGAAGAGGAGAATCGAGTGAGAAAAATCATTACTCGTGTCTGATCAACACAATTATTCAGAGAAATGTATGGTTTCATAACGGTTTCTTTGCTGCTTACGTGCGATAAAGAGAACTATTTAAGACCTCAAGTGCCAACGTTGCAAGTTTGTACCGCACAATTCACTTAATGCCCACTGAGCTGCCTATATCCCTGACAAACTAGGAGTTAGTAGACACATTTTCTTGTACACCTTTTATAGGATAACATCTATAGACAACATCAAAATATGTACACACTTTTTGCAAACTGATTTAAGACCAAGTTAATTTGATGAGAAAACATGAAATCATTCATCTAAAAGACAATTATTAACCGATGAAGTAAAATGCCAGGCAGTGATCTGTCAAATTCATTGACTTAGATTATTGAAATGAGGACATAGTAAAAAGCTCTCTGAGAGGTTCTTCTATTTTTAGGGCCACACACAAACAAAGTTAATGCACTTTAGATAGACTGCCCTAATGCATCGTTGACGAGGCGTCATCCGATCGAAGAAGATCACTCAGAAAATAGAACTCAACACCATGAAACGGTGCCAGGACGCAATTAGCTTGAGACACAACTTAGGAATCTAATGATAAAGTTCACACTGCACCTTTAATCTGGACCTAATCTAGACACAATGGTATTGATTAAATTCAAATTGTTTCAGTTTGTCCTAATGTTTCACATTTAACATTCATGCATTGTTCACAAGTTGTTAAGAGTAACGCATCGTTTACGAAATGTTTTCTGATCGGAAAGATCACTAAGAACATACAAACTTTACACCATGAAAAGGTACCATGGAACAAGGGGCTTGGGACACGATTTAGAAATTTGAGATCCTAATCTGAACCTAATCTAGACACAATATCAATGATTCAATTCAAACAGTTTAACATTAATCACAGCAGATATTTGGTCATTGATGAGTACCATGAAAACGTAATGTGGAACAAGGACTGAAGACATGATTAGTAATCTAAGATCCAAGTTCACACTGGATCTAATCTGGACACAACTGCACTGATACAATTCAAAAGGTTTCATATTAATCATACAAATGTAAGCAGATAGCTTGTCTTAATGCATCATTGGCGATGCATCTTGATGGATCTTGACACAGCCGTATTGATACAATTAAAACTGATTCACTCAGGCAGATATGCTGTCATAGTCCTTATGTATCAGTGATGCCATGTCATCTGAGCAAAGGATCATTTTGAAGCAGAATGGGTTACCAAGAAAATGTAGCATCAAACTAATTAGTCTGACGCATGACTTTAGACTTTGACAGCCATTTCATGCACCACCTCCAATAATTCAATATATAGGCTTGTCCATATATTTATCCATCCATCCATCCATCCATCCATCCATCCATCCATCCATCCATCTATCTATATATCTATCTATCTGAATATATATATATCTATCTATCTATCTGTATGTCTGTCTGTCTGTATATCTATCTATATATCTGTATATCTACCTTCACTCCCCCTCTATGTATCATTTTTGTTCATGATATTTATTTCACCCCTCTCTATTGATACATTATGTACAATTTATTGCCTACCTCCATACCACATTGATATCGTATACACTCTATCTCTCCCATTTTTTCCTTTTATCTATTTAATCATAAACCTTATCTCTTAATCCCACCTCATCAAATGCATCCCCCAATATCAAAATTGATGTGTGAAAATTTGTGCCTACCCGAACCCTCATTTCCCCTAATATCTCTCTACTTATATCGATGGCCTCTTTGTCAAATGTATCCACCGATATTAATATTGATAAATGTGTAGAATTTTGTGCCTACCCCCAACTCTCATTGATATCATATTCCCTCAATCTTGTTTTCATTATCTCTCTATCTATATTGCTCCTTATCTTTCTATCTATATTGATGTCCTCTTTGTCAAATGTATCCACCAATATAGAAATGGATGAATGTGTACAAATGTCATGCCTACCCCCAACCGGTCCCTCATTGATATAATTTCCCCCCATCTTTTCTCCTTATCCATCTATTTATATTGATGTCCTCTTCGTCAAATGTATCCACCGATTTAAAATTGATAAAAGTGTGAAAATTCTTACTCATCCTTCACTGATATCATATTCCCATCTTTCCCCATTTGCTGCTTATCCCTCTATCTATACTGCTCCTTATCTTTCTATCTATTGCTGTCCTCTTTGTCAAATGTATCCACCAATATTTAAATTGATAAATGTGTAAAATTTCTTGCCTACCCTTGGCACCCCATTACAAGGCCCAGCTGTGATTTTCAATTTGAGGAGGGCATAATTCCATTTCTCCTCTTCATTTGCAAGAAGTGCGCACGTGATTTCCCCCAAACAAAGTGGTCTGCCGTTTGCGCCTCTAGGGACCCGTTAACACTGCCCAGAGAGTGCCGCTTTCATTCATGCTAAAAGTGCATGTATCTTGAACTTATTTAACCCATTCACACTGGCTCTGAAAAATACCCTGGATGGGGTCTATGGAGAATGCATGTTAAACCCAAATCAAATCAAATCAAATAGAAAGGGTTTAGGCCAGTCAAAGATATTCAAAATCAGGCAGGGTGTATGAAATCAATAATTCATGAACAATTTGATCCACTTCATTAATTTGGCTTACGTTATGCTAGATGATGAAGAAGTGTATTGAACTTCATCAATGAAATTAATTTCTCACTTGAAAACAATATCTTTGTGATTTATATTTCTCAAACTTCACTGTGACTGTACTTTCTATTTCACAAGCCATGCAGATTCTGCATGATTCATGACTGTCAGTCATTAAGAAGACTGATGGGGCAAAGGACATAAGAATGTGTTAACCTGTTCACTACTAGATTTTGCAATACCCATGTAACTAATACAGGACCTGCTAGGTTTCCATAAGCAATGCGTTGAAGATATTCCTCTGGGCCTCTTCAATTTCACTATGTTAACCAAGAGAAGAAGGTCCAAACTGCTGCTGAAAAATATTGAATGGTAGCCTAAAAACACATGACATAGCCGTACGTCTGTCATTAAGAAGACGAATATGGAATACATAGCTTCTAACAAGCATTTAAAGACATCGTGACATCCCACTGAGTCCTTCGGTTTCACTACACTCATGTTCTCCAGGAGAATACAGTCAAATCTGCTGCTGAAAAATATTAAATGGTAGCATAGAAACACGTGGCATTGTCGGGCATTTTACTGCATACACTATCCACTTTAGTGGCTTCATTTAAGTCATGGCTGTTTTACAAAGACTGATATCGAATAACTCGCTTCTATTAAACAAGAACTATAAAGACATCAAGCTATCCCAGAGAGTCCAATTGATTTCAATTTGTTTTCCATGAGTAGACAATCACAACTTTTGCTAAAAATATTAAAATGGTAGCATAAAAACACATGGCATTGTCTGGTGTTGCTGCCTACACTTCGGTACTTCGGTTGGATATGCTGAAAAACTCCTACAGGAGCATCACTCAGCTTGGTGAGATAGAGGTCGGTGAGGGTGGGGTGTTCTAGTCGAACTGTTGGCTACTTAGACCCCGTTTACAGTGAGAAAAAGGCAGGGCCGGGCCAGGCCCGGGCCAGGCCGCGGCCGAGTTGGCCCCGCAATTTTGTGCGTTTACAGTGCGAGGCCAGGCCGCGGCCTACATTGTAACCTTCCAATATTTTGTCGTAGTGGCGCTCTGCATGTAAACAAACGATTATTTTGGGGGGCGCGCCGGGGGTCACAGTGTAGATCCGGTCGCGCGCGCGCGGGATATTTCCAATGAATCTTTTCCCCAATTCCCTATGTTTATGCATGTTAAATGCACGGCGAACTTTCGAATATCACAGCTGCCCGTACCTAATATAATAATTGATTAATCTTTGTTCTACCCTACAACACGAGAATATGGACGAGGAAGATCGACTTCGTCGACTTCGAGTGCAAAATCGTGACAATGACAGGAGGATGAGGAGATGGCGATTTGAGGAGAATCGTCGCATTATCCTATGACGTAATGATCCTTTCACTTCCGGGGTAACAGTTGGCCCCGCAATTGGCCGCGCAATTGGCCCCGGTGCGTTTACAGTGAGAAAAGGCCGGGCCAGGCCGAGGCCGAGACTACCTCCAGAGCTGGTCCAAATGCGCGGCCAGTTTGGCCTCGCAATTGGCCGCGCAATTGGCCCCGGTGCGTTTACAGTGCGGTTTACAGGCCGCGGCCTGGCCTGGCCTTTTGCTCACTGTAAACGGGGTCTTAGTTTCTGTTTAAAGGTTTGCGAGTCCTTTATTGACGTTAAGGAGAAAGGTCCACTTTAGTAGCTACAGTTTAATTCATGCCTGTCGGTAACTTAAGACGAATACCTCACTTCTAACGAGCCTACAAAGTCATCAAGCTATCCCACAGAGTCCCTTTGAGTTCACCATTTATTCCAAAAGTGAGGAGACGATCAAAATCAGGGCTCAAAATATTAAATGGTAGCCCAGGCTAAAGACACATGACATGTAGTTGTCTGTCATTAAGAAGACTAATATGGAATACATAGCTTCTAATGAGCCTATAAAGACATAATGACATCCAAGTATTAGTTATTATACAACTAACGAATGGGCTTCTTGTGATAGTCAAATCTATTACCGAGGTGGGCTCAAAATGATTATTACCCGAAGCGTAGCTGAGGGTAATAGTCATTTTGAGCCCACCGAGGTAATAGATTGCCTATCACAATCAAGCACATTTGTTAGTTGTTTTATATCACTCATCAATATCAGTGATTGTGTTCAGCTTATAGCAAAATAAGTGAAAATCTCTTGAATATTTCATAAAATCGCTTGTAAATTTTGATATAAAAATCAATCGACATTAATGAAGCCAGATGAGCCTCCAGAACCTGGGCGCATCTAATACGCTTAAAGTCATTGTTATTTTGCGCATACAATCACAAAGACGCAAAACCGAGTGCGCACCAACGCGCTGGCAGTTGCGCACATACGCAATGAATGCGTGCTAACGCTCCCACGGATGTGCTTATTGGCTGTCTTGGCGTTCTTCTTCCTAGGGTGTTAGTTTTTACCAGCAATGGCAATCACGTGACTAGAACGTGTGCGCCATAGAGCACTGCACAAATTTGATCGCGTGTGCATTTTGCTTAAACACATGATCTATGGGACGAACGCGTAACGAACTTTTAGTGTTAATTTTTTGCTAACAGCCCGGTCAAGTGATTGCGCGGGGATTGCGCGTGTTGTCCAAAACTATCATTTGTCAAATACAATGGTAAAACGATCTTATGAGGGATATAAAAAGACATAATGACATCCAAGAATTAGTTTTGGTTTCACCACTATATGTTCTCCAGGAGAAATCAGTAAAATCTGCTGCTAAAAATATTTAACAGTAGCCTAAAAACATTGCATTATCGGGTGTTGCTGCATACACTATCCACTTTAGTAACTATGTACAGTTAGTTCATGATAGCTGTTTGTCATTAAGAAGAATAATATGGAATACATAGCTACTATCAAAGTATTAGTTATAAAGACATTATGACGTCCAAGTATTAGTTTTGGTTTCACCACTATATGTTCTCCAGGGGACTTCAGTCTAATCTGCTGCTAAAAATATTTAACAGTAGCCTAAAAACATGGAATTGTCGGGTGTTGCTGCCTACACTATCCACTTTAGTAGCGACACTTAATTCATGCCTGTCTGTAACTGAAGACGAATACCTCACTTCTAACGAGCCTATAAAGTCATCAAGCTATCCCAGAGTCCCTTCGATTTCACCATTTATTCCAAACCAGGGCTCAAAATATTAAATGGTAGCCCAGGCTAAAGACACATGACATTGTGTGGTTTTACTGCATACACTGTCTTTACACTATCTACTTTAGTAGCTACCGTAAAATTCATACATGTAGTTGTCTGTCATTAAGAAGACTAATATGGAATACATAGCTTCTAATGAGCCTATATAAAGACATAATGACATCCAAGTATTAGTTTTGGTTTCACCGCTATATGTTCTCCAGCCGAGTCCAGGGGAAATAATTCTAATCTGCTGCTAAAAATATTTAACAGTAGCCTAAAAACATAGCATCGTCGGGTGTTGCTGCATACACTACACAGTTAGTTCATGATAGCTGTCTGTCATTAAGAAGACTAATATGGAATACATATAGCTCTAACGAGCCTATAAAGACATTATGACATCTATTAAAGTATTAGTTATAAAGACATTATGACATCCAGGTATTAGTTTTAGTTTCACAACATATGTTCTCCAGAAGAATACAGTCAAATCTGCTGCTAAATTTTTTAAATGGTGGCACAAAAAACACATGGCATATTGTCTGGTGTTTCTACATATACGCAATCCACTTTAGTAGCTACAGTTAATTCATGGCTGTCTGAGAAGACTAATATGGCATACCTACCTTCTAACAAGTCCATAAAGACATCAAGCTATTATTCCACCGAATCCTTTTTTATTTCACTTTGTATTCTATGATGTGTACAATTAACTAAATACATTGTTCTACAATGATATCAGATCCTAAGAAATGTAATGAATTATCTTAACCGGCGAATGACCCGGCTTAGTGCATCCATGCCGGACCATGCTCTTGCACTCCCAGATGCTAAAACCTCATACTTGGACAGGAGTTTCATTCACTCGGCAGTGCGGATCTGGAATAGTCTCCCTGACTCGGTTGTTGGAAATATCTCAATTACTGGTCTCCAAGCCTTCAAAAGCCGTGTGCATGTTTACCTCCTTTTTTTTTTTTTTTGGTACTTGAGTTGCAGTGAACCATTGATTGGCCCTCTGGAGTTCCTTTCAAACTCTGGTTGGCTATTGTTCAGATTTGCTCCTTATATACAAAAAAAAAAAAAAAAAAAAACCCATACATATATATTTGGGTATAACGATGCATCCCCCGTGGACCCTGGCCCATGTGTTCTGGGGGAGCAATCCTGAATGTGTTAAATATACAAGAATGTGTAAATTTTTCATGTAAGCCAATGTTTTGACATGATTACTATCCTTTAAAGAGCAATATCATAAGTGGAATAATACAGTATATACCAAACAGAACAGTCTCGTACCTATAAAGACACCCCACAGAGTTTCATAAGAGGTTTTGGCACCAAACATGTTGGATCCAATAACAAATTATGTCCAATATAAAATAATTGCCAATTGTCTACAACAAGTACATCATAGTTCTAGTTAACTACATACCAGCAATATTGAAGTATAACGTATGTAATGTGTACAGTCAGTTGCAAATAAATATGATCAGCATAATTGTAAGTCTTACCATATTACAACAAGACTGGGAATATAAAATCACCATGAGGTTTGCTGAGCACTCACTTTACAAACAGTAATAAGTCTGGGGCTTTTACAGTTTACAAGGTCTAAACAATTCAAAAACACTTGACCAGGTAATATTCAATGAAAATGGAGGCATTTTGTTTTCATCACTTTGTAAAGTCTTTGCAAGTGGCTTCTGCATCTCGCTTAGCGTTGCTTAGCGCTTCCGGTAGATCTTAAACGCTTGACAGGGGCAATATTTCATCATTTGCGCCAGCTGGGTCCCCCCCTCCCCCCCTTGCGCGAAAATAAAATTTAGAAGTGAAGTCTGAAGAGAATTATGATTGATTCCGTGCTGGCTTAAGTGCCCATTGTGGTTTATCCCATGCAGTTATTTATCAAACCCACTGACTATGAAATATTACAATGCCTATACAATTAATAAGTGACACACTAGGTTGTTGTTGGTAGGCGAGTTAATAAATCCTTGTTTATCATATAAAGAAGATTTTCCTCTTTACCACACTATTTCTGAAGGCATTTTATTTTCTTCTCTTTAATACTTATAGTTATTCGAGAATTTTTGAGAAAATTATCAAGATATGAAAATAGATAAGACTCTGTTTGAAAGCATTACTTGTAATGCTCCTCATAACCACACATTCTTTATATTTAATTTGCTTTCATTTTCGCTCATATTTTAGTCCAAAGCTAATGTTTGCCATGCAATCTTCACAGACTTTTTGCGAGTTCATCCAACAAATTGTTGTGCACATGACAATGGTGTTGACTAGTACCATTATCCATTGCACATATCTATAGATACAAAGAACAAATTACAAAGTTATAAAGTATATGCAAGAAAATATGCATAAACAGGCAAATTGAAAATAAAAATACAGTCAAACCTTGTGTGGCCACTGAAGACAAGTGGCCACTGTAGACAGGTGACCTCTTTAGACAGGTTACATAGCACGTTTTTTCCAAGCAGGGGAACACAATTGTGGTCAGGTTGGCTGCTATAGACAGGTGTCCACTAAGACAGGTTTGACTGTACTCTCATACAAATTTAGCCATGGCATGCTATTCTAACCATCAATTGCTGGTAAGCAGGTCATATTTATCAAGCAAAATCAAATAAAAATCAGGATATTCCAACAACACTTCTGCAGCAGTTACAGATGCTTTCTTTTTTCATGAGCAAAGCCTTAAGAATCAAAGGGTCAACATTAATTTGTCAAATTCACACTTTCAGTTCTGTAAAAAAAAAAATCTGTTTTACTAAAGTGTCAATCACAGTATTGTTCAAACACAGCCCTGCAAATACATGTCATTGTTAGAATTCTAGAGCACAGTATGGGAAGATCATCAAGATCATCACAGACAAAGTAAACACTGGATTTCTAATCGTCACAAACTTTCAAGAGACATGAATTGCAACTGAAAATCTTTATTTACTATCCGTCTCCAGAGTGTAGTATGTGCACATCTACTAAGCAAATATGACTGTAGTCTGTAAAAAGTGCAGTAACCTTTCTCTGACCATCATGTTCCCATTTAATTGTTGTTAATATGAAATTAGATGTTTACTATCTGTTGTTTAGTGTGCATAATTGTTCACAAATAAACATGATGTTAAATCAAATGGCAATACAGTATGTATTTTTCATATGTTGTGCAGCTTTAAAGTGATCCATTAACTTTGCCAAAACTCAACCAAAATCACTTGGGACCTTTCACACTTCTCTTGTACCTTGTTGTTTTGATTAAAATGGTAACAGAAGAATGAAATGGGCTCTGATTTTTCAAATATCTCCCTAATTATGGAGATATTTAAGATTGAATTTTTAAGCGTCTGTAGACACTTTCCACCAGAGTCAATATTATCCGAATTCGGATATTAAATCCTCCATAGTATTCAAACTCTGATACTTCATGGGAACGACTGGGATAAAATCAGATATAGATTTACTGTTTTTTTTTCAGTAGGTGAACGTTCTTCCGTTTCTATGAAAATCTCACATATAGCATTCTGAGGAATCTTCTAATCATATTGGTATATGATTGAAGTCTCAAATATCACTTTTGGGGAAAAAAAATATAAAGGTAATGGATCACTTTAACCCACAGAAGATGATGACATTCTAGCCTAACGCATAATCCTCATATACCCTAGCCCAGATATCTTAAGACCAGTCCTCAATGCGTAACTAACAATGCTGCAATATGATGGGCTATACCCAGCTTGGATTACTCCACGGTATGTTTATGTTGGATAAAAGATGAGGCATCTGTATCAAATTAAAATTCATAGGTCCCTAATTACGGAGCTTGCACACTGCAGATGGAATGCTTAAAGATACCCGTCCCTTTCCTCCTCCTATTAAACCTGTTTCCTAAGTGTAGATATTGCAATCTCCATAGAGTTACAACAGAACAGGACCCACCAGGTTTCTATAGGAGAAGGGTTAACATTCTATGACAGACATTATCATCCTCTTAATTTCCTAAATTGATCCCCTCCCTTTTTTTAATGATAAAGTTGAAGGCTGGTAATCAAAACCACATTTGCCATGTAACCTATTATTTTACCCCTTAGTCCTAAGCTTCTATCTATGCTTTAATGTTCTTGGTAATAACTTGCAAAGTAGGACCATAGTGTTTGCTACCTCCCCCTTTTCTTCAACCAAAGTTATCCCCTTTGCTTCTGTGTACTGTACTGCAATGGCAATGGCTTGCAATTGTTTTGGCACATCACTCATGCAATGCATGGAACTGGAAGGATGGGAAAATCATTCACAAATGCGTGTCATTTTGCCCGCTTTAGTTCTCTGTAAATATGCGTCCGGCAACGTACCGCCTCACAAACGTGTTGCCTTTCTAAATGCCAGCAAGTGTTGGTGATCGCACAATGTCCTTGTGCATACCAGCTTTGCAGGTGATGGAAATGTGATATGCGCCCTTTTACAATAATCACAATATGGTGTGAGATGCCCAAATGCCTCCCTTTATACTGCCGTTTTGCTTAAAAACACACATTTTGGTGGAGTGTATTACACATGGAATGCCTTTACCTGTTCCAATTAAACCTATTACATTTTGGTATAACATGTCTTCGCCATAGACCCCAGCCTGAGTATTTTCAGAATATTATACCCAATGTCTCCATTTTAAATTCGACATAAACTCTGCATATGTATCAAATAATGTACATTGGTACTTATATCTTCTATATTAAATCAAAATTTTCTGAATATTTCTCTATTTATTATTTTAGGCAAACTAAAACAATTACAGAACACTACTGTGAATAATAAAACTGTACCTTGCCACTATTATTCCTTTCAGGATGATACTATGAAGATCAAAATATCAAAATTTGCATGTATACTTCTTTACTACAATCAAAAAGCGTTCTTAATCACTATTTAATTCAATTTTAAATGTCTCCATAATTAGGGATATATTTGAAAAATAAAAAACCCATTTCATTCTCCTGTTTAATACCATAAGCCAAACCAAGGGATTTTGGTTGAATTTGACAAAGTCAATGGATCACTTGTATACCCAATCTACACCATACAAAACACAAAGCCACTGGACCCAGCTGCACAGATGATTATCGCATCAATAACAGAACAAATAATCCGTCTTCTTTTGTGAAATTAATCAAATGCAATCGTACCAGCCACGAATCGAACAAATCTAGGAACAGACTTTTATTACACATATGTACAAAGAGTGTCATGCCAAAAGTCATTGAAATTCGGGAATGCATTCATTGTGATGAAAATGGAATAGAGGTTTTGAATGAACAAAGAGTGTCGTGCTATAAAGTGTCAATAGAATTGGCATTACAAAATGAAAATGCTTCAGACCCAAGCAACATTTGTACTATCGAACCGTTGTGCACTTAGCATTAAATAACTACATTGTATTGTACTCCTTTTCAATGGAAACAAATGTGTTTATCCACACATATACAACACACGTCTGGCATTTTTGTATTGATATTCATAAACTGCAACTTCAGCAGAAATCAACATCATGACAAAGTGTTGAAAATATACATACATTATTTTATACCCGCATTTATCAATTAATATATATACTAAAACAACATTTCTATATTATATACGCTTATCTCCTCCCGATTATTTGCCAAAGCTCTCTACAAAAAAAGATCCGTATTGGTATAAAAGAAACATTTTAAGCATGATACTGAAATAATTATAACTACAGTTTTTCCTACATGGATTTAAATTCTATGTATGTTCTTATGAAGGCGGTACAAACAAAAATCCTTGTTAACCGTTTCAGGACTGTTTGATTTTGGTATATCATGCATACATCATAGACCAGAGAACAGGTATTTTCAGGACCAGTCCTGAATGGGTTAACCCACCTGAGATGACAGATATACAGTGTAGCCAATAATTATTTGGACACCTTGAAAAAATCACTTTAATTTAAATGATGCTAGAACAAATTTTGAAGAAAATGTTTGGTAAAAAGCTGCCTAAAATTCATTGTACATGTATGTGTTTATTAGATGCTGCTTTGTTGAAATCAAGATAAAATATAAGACCATTTTTGAAAAATTATCAAAATAGTTAGTTTCCTATTTTTCAGGGTGTCCAAATAATTGTTGGCTACACTGTATATCTCAGGTTCAGCTCTATACATTGGTTATCTCTGCTGCATCACACACAAATAAGGAGAAGTTCGGGTACATCTCTCTCATTTTTGGAGCATTTTGAAGAAAAATAACAAGCTAAGCCATGAATGATAAGTGAAACCAAATGGCTTCCATTAGCTACTTTTTAAATGCACTTGCAATCCTTATTCATCTTCCCTAGCTTTCTCCCTCAAAATAAATATAATTTTCTATTTTTGTTAAATTACTCCCAAGAACACAGCTTTCGCACCTCCTTTTTGTACTGCCAAATATACATCTCTTGTCTTCTTTGTAAAATTGTGTAAATCCGTTTCAAGACTAATGTATGCATTTTCCATCTAGACATGTCTGGCCTTACTTTTGTTTTCACGAAACCACCTGTGAATTGGTATACGTGTACTTCTCATCGCTTCTTTTATTTATAAGTGGTACAAAATTATAATTCCTCTTCTCTTCTCGGCGGCGGCCTAATATGATCAATATATTCCTCTCAGTTTTGTCTGCATAATATTCTGTACGATACATTATTTCTCTCTCCCTTTTGCAATCGGAACCTGGGGACCAGAACAAAATACAAAATTTTGTTTCATCGCGAGGCAGCCATGCCAAATTAAGTATCGTCACTCAAGGACATTTATCTGGAGAATCGCGAGTCGAGGAACAATTTTTCAACCCTTTCCCTTCAGGGTACTGAAATTGCCATTGACTTTGTACATAGCCCACCAGGTTGTCATGTGTTAGGGGTTACAAGAGAATCAATGGAGGTTAAACCTCAGAAGCAATTTGAAAAAAAGGGGAATTTTAAATTTATCTGCCAAGGAGTGATTTAAAAAAGCAACTTGAAAACATAAGCCAAGAGGCAAAAGAGGGAACTACGAATTCACAAATTCACGAGACACGAGGCAATTAGAAGAAAGAAAAAAACGTTTTTGCGTAGGATACGTGCCTTGAAGTCACTGAAGTGTTTGTGCGTTCAAGCTAAAAATATAAGTGAGATGTCTCTAGCAGATCACCCAAAACGCACTCCATCAAACCTCATTCGTCATTGATTTGCACTTGCTTGTACGGGTCACTACTTCACAATGTAACAATAAGTGACTTATGGTGGAAGAAGGAATGGAAAACAAAGAATAATTTTGACAGACATTAAAGGGATCTAGTAACATTGTTAAAATCCTAAAAAATTACTTGGAACTCTAGCGGTTTTCACATACTTTGTATTCGTTGTACCAATAGAAGCATGGAATAGGTTTGTTTTTATTATTTTTATTTCCCTTTCGTTAAAATGTATCTTCCATTTAAGTGTTCAGATTTTTAATTATCCACTGCAAAGTTATAACAGTGTACAAAGTCACAGCTCTAACTTATGATAGAATGTATCATTGTTTAAAACAGCCCCCCCCCAAAAAAAACACAAACAAACAAACAAACAAAACAAAACAAAAACAAAACCCAAAACAAACGAACAAACAAACATAATAAGCAAGGCTGACATTTATCATCTACATATACTAGAAGAATAAGAACCTAAATATTATATTTGAATCCATTTGTAAGCTATAAGAGCTTCCTTGTCTTACAATTCTTCCTTTTGTTTGAAGGACATGAGGCCAATTTTGAGTTCACATGTGTGACCCATTTGTAAAGGTCATGTTTACATATATCTAGGATATAATATATCCTTTCATTCTACAATATTCTCTACAGTCAATATCAAAGACCTCAAAATAAACTGGGACACACACTATTGACCATCTCTCAAGTTGTTTCAGAGTCTGTATATTATTATGAATATATGTTTATTATCAAACCTGTAGATCAATTTCTCCAATAGTGATTATGATGATACATGTATCTAGTATGATTTATTTCCCAAGGAGACCGGACATAGACTATTTTCATCAGATGACTAGAGAATATTCCACTAAAGATAAACCTTGGAATAATTTAATATATTAAATGTTAATAGCTGAGGTAATGGGTGAATTAGCCTTGTATTGAAGACAACATCTGTTATCTTCTTGAATGCTTCATTGGAGAACAAAATGATACTAAATAATAAAGCACTGTAGCAAAGACTTTCTCTAATATTCTTTATTGTTTTGTTAGGGAACAAAATCAATGCTAAAACCTGGTAGCAAAGACTATATATCTCTCATCCTCTCGATCATTTTTGTAGAGGAAACAAATTTATGCACAAGCCTGGGATATAAGACTAGTTTTTGAGTGCCTGAGAAAAAAGAGAGATCTATGGAAGAAAACCACAAGATAGATGCCATCTTGAAATCTCACTTACCCTGGCCATCTCAAGGCTGTATTGAGGTTCGGAAGATTCACTTTTCGGCTGGAGTTAGCGGGGATATTAATCGCACCAGTAGTAAGAGTCGACACTCTTGGGGTTGGGTCAAAAGGGGTATGACCATCCATAAACCGAGGCTTCGTTTTTTAACCCTCTGAGTGCTAAAGTATGGTATTTAAAACATTGAAGATGATTTGGTTTTGGTATGACGTACTACATCAGGGAATCTCGCTCTCATTTTCCTGATAACATGTATTTGCTATAGACCTTATAGCCAGTCCTGAATGGTTTAATCGTCCATACTCATGAGCTTGACAAATGAATCAGACTATAAAAAGAAACCCATCCAACACAATAGTACAAGAGCAAGAGAAGAGAGAATAATTGCAATGATGATTGATCAAGAAAGTTTTTTACAAATGTGAAATGTGTTCTATATGGACCTCTGTTATGTGAAGCTGAGATTGAAATATAGCTGAAAATTTAATTGAAATAAACTGAAATTTTCTGAAAAGAATGTGTAAAAGGGACCTCACCAAAAACACAATGGTACTAGAGCCAAATAAAGTTGATATTTTTGTAGGAAAAAAGAAAGCATAAAGGATCTCTCCTAAACACAATGGTGTAAGGTTCAACAGAGGTTACAAACCCAGGTGAAGTTACAGGGACAGAATGCAATTGCAAAGACCAGATTCGTACTACTGGACCCATGCATTGACTTCATATTATACTGGGGTTATATCTTAGGTTTTACTGGTCGAAATTAAGACCTATACTGGTTGTACAAATCACCATTTATTTTGCGCTAAATCACCTATTTGTTCTACAGAGATAATCATGTTTTGAAATTTGGGAGCCTTGTAAAAAACAAATTCAGCTTTCTTTTATTTTTTGGTCAATAATCCCCAAATAAGAAAGAATTATTATCTGACAATTTGGCACTAAAAAAGAGAAGGCTCCGACCTACAAGATGGTACGCAGAACTCGATTTAGCAAAATAAACAACTTAACGCCCTTTTCTCTCTCACTGGACTACATGGTTCCTTCATGAACATAGGTAGTAGGTTCATGGTTCCTTTAACCCCACAGCCTGAAAATGCATCCCGTCCTCTACACAGTAAGCGGGCCCTCGTTATTCAATAATTGCTCCTCTAGGGTCTAAAGTATCACAGTAGTACACTCAGAAGGAGTTCCCACACAGACATATTAAAACTAACAAAAAATGCTTTTCAGGGGTAACAAGTTCTACATATGGGTCCTGTTGCAGAAAGAGATACAATCGATTGTAAGTCAGAAAATTTGTGCGTTTCAACCAATCAGATTTATGCATTTAGAACACATGATCTGAATTAATTGTAACTTACAATCGATTGTATCTCTTTCTGCAACGGGGCTGTCATCTGAGCTGGTTGGTCAAATGAAAAAAAGGAGAAGAAAATTGCTGTATAGTTCATCATGTGCAACTGTTTGTAGTTCTACATATAGTTTTTAGATATCTTATCTGGCTGGGTACATCAAAATAATGTCAGAATAGAATAACAATAATGAGTGTTTAGCCCTGAGTAAATACACAGTTGAATTTGACTATTAGCTGAAGGACACAAGAAAGTCTGAAAGAGGAATATAAAATAAGAATCAAGATACAACTGTCATGAAGACAATTTAATCAAAACAAAGACGTATATATGCAAGGCCCCACCAAAATAATTAGCGTTTGGCCCAGAGTACACATATAGTTCAACTTGACTGTTAGCTGTGGGGCACAAGAGACTTAATGGTATTTGTAAATCAGATGTGTGGTGCCATCTTTCAAATGCCTTGCGCACAATGCGTTACACATACTGGCTCAGTGTATTAATGCAGTATGCAGAAACTAGCCTAGTTCAAAATGGCGATCCGCGGTGTAGCATCCCCACGCATGACCCTCTTTAACCCATTCCCTACGAGTTTATGATATCCCCATAGACTTTGTACATAGCCCACCCGGTTCCCGTAAGGAACGGGTTAAGAGGCGATGCATGGGAGCAGGAGAAAGAAAAGAGAAAGTCAACTGTAAAGGATGCGTTCCTGTTCCAAGTGAGTGACTCAACCATCATCTGTCACCATAGCGATGCACAGGGCATCCATCACTCAGATGTGCATCCATCACTATTAACTGCATGTACTTTGCACTTTTCCCCTCCACATCTTAACCGATTCCCTTTGAGATTCAAAAATCGTCATAGACTTTGTAAAGTAGCCCAACATGATCCTGCAAGCAAGGGGTTTAGGATACCTGTGCTTTTTCCTGAAAAAAACCCCCATAAAAGTGAACTTTTTATCAGTTTGACCATCTAGAATTATAAATGAGAAATTTTCATAACAAAACAAAGAACTCTTCAAGTGAGGGCCTGCTCCCTAAGATGATTTGTGAATTTCATATTTTATTGTTTATTTGCAAGGTTTAAGAAATACTCATTACCCATTAGGCAGAAAGTACTAAGAAACTTGTCAAGACTGATATTTAATATTCTACAGCAAGAATATGCAAATGGGAGGTGTACAATAGGAGTTTATTGCTATACATTGCTATACAATCGTTCACTTTCTTTTTGAGCAGAAGAGATCATCCATAGTCAAGGAAACATGGATGGCAATCCAGGGATGTACACGGGATGTTAGGATAAATAATTACCATGCATGTATCAAGAACTTTTTGGCTTTTTGCCCACCATAATTTGGTTCAAAGAGGATCAACCAATCATGAAAAAAAAAAATACAGAGGGATGTGCAATGGATTGTGTGATAAAGAGTCATACCATACTCCATATTCTTTTGACGTGCAACAATCAATCAATCAAGAATGTATGACTTAGAAATGATTGAGGGAAGAGCACATTGATTGTAGAGTAGGAAAACGGGATCACCATTTATTCAGATTCATCCCCCGCTTAATTAGGATGAGAACCCAGTGATCTCGGTTGAGTCAAAGGAATCATTCGCAGGCTTCAGGATCAAGATTGACCGCATTCGTATACTTGTACTTGTACACCTGCGGTACATATATACGCATACATCATTTGGGTAAAAACTTCCTTAACCCGTCGAAGACTGTGATGGCATTATAACATGCATTTTTCCATACAATCCAGCCCAATTAATCACTAGAAACCAGTATTTAATGGGTTAAAACAATAATCATATACACATACATCATTTGGAAAAAAAGTTATTTTACACATCCAAGAATGTGATTATGGTCCAACGTTCAAGATCTCTACACACCCTGAGCCCAAAGTAACTGGGAACCAGTACTGAACGGGTTAAATCAATTGTCTTTCTTGCGCTGTAAACAAACGAACGGATACCAGGCGGAAACGCGACAGGAAGTTGCATAAACTATTCAGCAGTGCAGCCACGTGCAAGCGGCATATAGATTCATGCATAATGAGAGCGATCTGATCTTTCCTGCCATCAATATTATGCTCCCTACTAGATTCTGCAATCTCCATATAGTTTGTACACGGTACACCAGGTTCCTGTAGGCTACGGGTTAATATCTACACATGATGTATACCATGTGTACATGTACATTACACAATTTTCGTTTTGAAGCTTGGAATATTTGTTGTTGTTGAAAACATGCATAATGATACTGACCTGATCTTTCCTGGCATCGCCAATATCTACAAATTCTGTATTGGCAATTCCTATACAAGATAATAAAGGGCCTATCAGGTGCTCGTAGGTAGTGGCTTTAAAGCCTTTAATAATAATTAAGCCCAGTTCAACTGATAGTGAAAGTTGATATTAATCAGTAATCCATTTTTGTTTTGAAGCTTGGAATAATTGCTTTATAAACATTCATAATGAAAGCGATTTGATCATTAATCTCTACAAATGGTGTATGTAGTGTGTCTTATATCCTGAATTCCACTTCTAGACATGTCCACAAGGGCAAAATGCTTGTTGTAGAGGATAACTGATAGTGATGTTTGCTATTATGCAGTCATCCAATTCTGTTTTGAAATGAAGCATAATATTTCCTCCAAACATTTCATTCTCTTTACATTGAAAGGTTACGAAGGAAGAACAACAGCCAATGAACTTTACCCTGCATTTATATCATGATCAAATGAAACAATAGTTCCTTGCTGCCCCTAACCCAACTGGTTGCTATGATGTCTGTGATGTTGCCTGTGTTGGTGATGTTGGAGTTGTTGGTTCTGGTGGTGTTGGTGTTGTTGGTACTGGTGTTCGTGTTGGTGGTGGTTGTGGTGGCGGTGGTGTTGGTGTTGGTTTTGGTGTTGTTGCTGGTGGTGGTGTTAATGTTGGTATTGGTGTTGATGTTGGGGGTGTTGATGTTGGTGTTGATGTTGGTGTTGGTGTTGGTGTTGGTATTGGTATTGGTGTTGGTGGTGGTGGTGGTGTTGGTGGTGTTGGGGTTAGTGGTGATGTTGTTAATGGTGGTGTTGATGTTGGTTGCCTTGTTGGTTGTGGTGGTGATGGTGGTTGTGGTGGTAGAGGAGTCAGTGGCATTGGTGGTATTTATGATTGGGATGATTATCATTATACATGTAGTAGAAGATTTTGATCACATACAAAAGATGATTTAATCATCTATAGACCCTAGCCCAAGGACTTGTACCGAGTAAGTGGATGGGAATTAAAAGAGTAATATCAAGGTTAACCCGTTTCCTCCCAGACTTTGAATTCTCCATATAGTTAATATATGGCTTGCCAGGATTGTGTATGCAAATGAGTGTGACCCTTTCACTAAAGGCATTCTTTACTCAAGAATCAAGGAGACAGGGTACCCACCCATCTAATACCAGCAGTATCAGTGCATCTCATGTTCTTCTAGACCCCTATTTATCTGATCAATCAGCGAGAGATTCAATGTCAAAGGCATTTCGTCTCCATGTTGACCTAGTGATTGTGCGATGCCGTTTTGGATGATGTTGTTGGGAGATGCAGCAGTAAAGGACATGGTGGTGGTGGTGTTTTATTAACCCCTTGACTAAGGGAACCATATGGGTTATGTGCAAAGTCTATGGGGATTTTCAAAACTGAAATGGAACGGGTTAAGGGTAGGGGGTAGGGCATTTTGTGGCAGGCATTTGATAGGAGTGGGGGGGGGGGGAGGGGGGGGGGAGGACATTTGTGGACTACATTATGTTAAATCCTATCGATAATAATGGTGGTTATGCATGTACATGCATATGTAGCAAAGATGTAACACAGATGATTGCTGTTGCATATTATTTGGAGGCTGGGGGTGGAATTGAGCTCTAGGATCAATACAGAAATTCTGCACGAATAATTGTCTCCTTTTTCTTGCTCGATCGCCCAATCTCCTTCTGCTCAGTCAATGTGATGCTCACTGTCGAAACCATTTTGTCACTATACCTGACCTGGATACTGCACTTTGGAATATAATTGGAATTGGTAATGGAGATAATGTTCAAGAAGCGAGAATGCAGATCTGAAAAAAGCATATATATGGTTAAAATCAAGTTGCCTTTCTTGATATGTTTCTCTCTCGACTCCGTCAATAGAAGCTCCGCTGTCACAACCAATTGTTCCCCTACATCTTTAACCGGTTCCCAACTAGATTTGACAATCTCCATATAAGGTGAATATAGGGCCAATCAGGTTCCTGTAGGCAATGGGTTAACCTGTTCCCTACTAGATGTTGCAATCCCTATAGAGTTAATACAAGACCCACCAGGTTCCCTTAGGCAATGGGTTAACCTGTTCCCTACTAGATGTTGCAATCCCCATAGATTAAATACAGGGCCCACCAGGTTCCTGTAGGCAATGGGTTAACCTGTTCCCTACTAGATGTTGCAATCCCCATAGATTACATACAGGGCCCATCAGTTTCCTGTAGGCAATAGGTTAACCCGTTCCCTACTAGATGTTGCAATCCCCATAGATTAAATACAGGGCCCATCAGGTTCCTGTAGGCAATATGTTAACCTGTTCCCTACTAGATGTTGCAATCCCCATACTAGGGCCCATCAGGTTCCTGTGGGCAATAGGTTTACCCGTTCCCTACCAGATTTTGCAATCCTCATAGAGTAAATAAGTAACTAGATTATGGGAGTGCAAATGACAGTTTCATATAAGGGACTTAAAAAAGTACAGGTGAAGATAAGAACAAGTTCACTACAGAAAAGAGCTATAAATCATTTTGCCATTATCTGTGTAGTATGTACAGACCTTTTCAAGAACGGTATAAATCACATGCCAGACATGTTTAACTTCTCTCACTTCTCTGGCAAATAGGGCGTTCAATACCACAATTATATATGTGTCACTATCTATAACAAAGGAGCTTCAACATTTGGAGTTTGGGATTGAATTTGAACATATAAATGTTAGGGTTGATGATAGCGATGGTAAAAGTACAAGGGAAGGTTTGGACAAGTTCACTACAGAAAGGAACTAATTATTTTGTCATTTTTGGGGTGAAAATTAAAGACATTTTCAGGGATTTGCACTGAGATCCTCTTTAAAAGAGGTTGCCAATCATTGTTTAACTTCTATACTACCTGCTCTACCAAGGAATTGTTTTGATATCTCAATCAGTTGATCACTATCTTTAACTAGACTCTGGGAGTATAGATAAAGCTAAGTGCTACAAAATCTTCATGTAATGCAATAATTTTCAAATACACATTTTGATAAAGATGTAAAATAATGATATGCAAATAAATATCACCACCATTTAAACAAATATTCATTCTGTGTCAAACATGAAGCAGATATTAAAGAAAAGGGCAAATTGACTTATTATAACAGTTTAAAAATAAATAAAATGGCACAAATATCACAGTATGAAAATATCGTGGGAGTAATAATTTGGCTTGAAGCTTCACCCGAAACCAATGAAATTCCAATTGAAACACGAGACGAAAACCTGCCACTACGAACCACACTTTTGGACCAAAAATCCATTTAATAACTTCACTTCCAATTAGTAGCACCCTGAAAAAAAGACGAACAATTCTTTGTTCTTTAGAGCTATAGTCTCGTGCACTACAGCTGTAATTGTCACTCGTGGAGCAACATAATACATGTGTTTCTTTTCATCGTTTGTGAAATGTTCAATTCCTGATTGATTGCAGATATGACTGCGAACAATACAGAGCAATTATTGATGTGGGGTTCTTTGTCGGTATTCCGTACTACTACTGCGATCAGGCGACCGTGTGTAGTCTTTTTCTCCCACCCTGGCTAATTCATCTCATTATTACCCCCCACTAGCAGCCATCAATATATCCATCTCATTGCTTGATTGAATTTGCCATGTTTTTTGTCGTCTGTACTACTGTTCCCCCTCCTCCTAAAACCAGCAGTACGTTCATACATCCTCGTATTTTTTATTGAATTTGCCATGTTTTTTTTCTTTCTGTATAACTGCTCCTCCTCTTCGTAAAAACCAGTAGTACATTCATACATCCTCGTATTTTATTGAATTAAGCCATATTTACTCTTTTTTAAAACTTTGTGTGCATAGCAGTATCAATAATGCTGCAAATATAACATGAAAATTGTCTCAAATTCACTCTTCTGTCTCTAGAACGATGGGGCTCCTAGTTTATAGGATTTGCAATGCATTTTTTGTCTATAATGTGTGCATGCGAGCGTCAATAATATATTCGCCATAGTAACACGATAATGTCTAGAGTTCAACTTCTTTGTCTTCAAATACAGCGATCCAAACTAACCGTGCCGGATAGAACACAGTGTGAACAGTGTTAACACTCTAAGGAAATGCTCTAATTTAACCTGTTCCCTACTAGCCTTTGTATTCCCTATGCAATTACTACAGGGCTCACCAGGTTCCTGTAGGCAATGGGTTAATAATATGGTTCACACTGTGGTCTGCACTGTGAAACACAGTGTGTTCACACTGTGTTATTTTAGGTGTAGGGATTGCTCTATCCCCACCCCCCAATCCTCTATCATTGCAAAGATCCCACTTGTTTGTCTCTGAGCTAATTGAGCTAATTGGGCTAAAAAGGGGGTTAAAGAACAAAGTGATGCTCTTGATTGTCATTGAATTTCATTTCTCAAATGTTCATCTCTAAACGGAACATGAAAAAGGGATGACAGACCAAATTAATGCTCATAGATTATATCATAAGATATCTGTTTTGTTGTGTTTGGTGTGCAATATTTACCTATGATATATATTTTGCTTGAATCGAAAGCTCAGGATCCAAACGAGCTCTCTTTTTTGTTATGAATTGAGGAACAGGACAAAGTTGACAATCATCGTTGCGATATTATCTCCCTTTTTGTCTATTTATTGAGCACAAAGCGAAGCATGAAACGAAGAAGGTGAGGTTTGCCCCTTTTTTTAGGGGATGCAATATTACTCCTCACTTTCTTGCATAGATCTGAACGGAGTTTCAGTTTAATACATGATATTACAAACCATATTACTAGATCTCCTATTTTGTCTCTGAGTCTAAGCACGAAACGAGCTAGACAGAACAAAGTGACGTTCATGGTTTGTGTGCGATAAGCACACAATCAAATATTGGTTCAGTGATTCACGCTGGGGGGGATATAAAAGATATCGCTAAGAGGAAGAGTAGTGCAGTAGTAGGAGAATTCACTTGTAAGTTGTAGAAGACGTTTAGTAGTGATTAAACAAGAACATAGAATAACATTGCACATGTGGCATTGGAGGAGGGGGAGTTATAATTTTGGAAATTACAAAAAAAAAAGAGAGCTAAATCTTATCGAACAAGCAGTTGAAGCGTAAAATAAGGCGATGGTTTGGGGTATAGACGAGATGGATAGGGTGGGATGAGGTGCTGTGAGACACAGTAGCAGAAGTATTTAAGCATGTGTAGTCAACTTTTAGAGCTTAAGTAGCAGCAGGATAGTGCTTGGGCGTCAAAACAGAATTATATCAAATTCCTTACACTCTGATGATCACCATAGGTTACAAAAATAATATGACTTTGCCTTTGATCAAGATTCTGCTAGGAATCGAAAGCTGTAGCCCCCCTCTCGACACCCAGAAATAATTTGATTAATACAAATCAATGATTAGTAATATTAAATATGTGATGCTCTGAGTGATACACCCCCCCCCCCTTCCCCAACATACACAAACACAGGAGTAATATGATACGGTAGTGAACTGCTTGATATAAGTGTTGCATCAAACTCGGAGATGGGAGACTTTATTTGGCCTCTGATTAATCTATTCAACTGGATGAGTCAAAATCAACACAAAGAAAATTGCCCATTTCACAATATCTCTGGTCAAACCTATTTGTATGTGTGTATGTGTGTGTGCGTGTGTCATCTATTTCATTATCGTTGTTGATGATCATGGTAGTGATGATGATGGAGGTGATGGTGGTGGTAACGGTGGTGGTGACGACGGCGGCGGTGGTGGTTTTGGTGATGATGATGATGATGATGTTGATGTTGATGTTGATGTTGATGTTGATGTTGATGTTGATGTTGATGTTGATGTTGATGTTGATGTTGATGTTGATGATGAAGATGAGGATGTTGGTGATGATGATGATGATGATGATGATAATGATGATAATGATGATGATGATGATGATGATGATGATGATGATGATGATGATGATGATGATGATGATGACGATGATGAAGATTGTGGGGATAATGAAAAGATGATGAATGATGAAGATGATGATGATAGTGATGATAATGACATGATGATGACAAAAGCTACTATATGAAGATGATCATAACCATTATTATCATCTTGTGTAGCATTTGCTCAGGCACATTGTTACAGAATCTACTAGTCAATCCAAGTATTCTTGAAAAACATACAGTTTGCGAGACAAACATATTCTAACAAACAAACATACAAATACGCAAGAAAATGGATTGCTATTCAATTCAAACACTGACTTTTATAACTCCCAAACTGCACTTTGTGTGATCATGAATGTATTATTCATAGCCCATTGCCATCCTATAACTGCTTTTCATACGATACCGTTGATCTTCCCACAGCAAACTGTAATCATGGCTTTCTTCTATGGAGCTGACAGGGTGAGTTTACTTGGTATTCCCTCAATGTCATGACTTTTCCATTTATTTTTGCTTTTGAGGTAGAAAAACAAGAAGAAAATGCTAGAGAGAGAGACAGACAATGCCGCCGTATGGAATTACCATTCTTACTTTCGAGGTTCAAAAGAAGAATTATTTGCGATTGAGAAAGAAGTAGACAAAGCAACCTTGTATGGCATTGCCATTTGTATTTTCCAGGGTTAAAAAGGAAAATTGAGTGGGAAAGAAAGAGGGAGCCAATACACCTTGTATGGAACCTTCATAGAAACCGCTCTGCTGAAGTACAATAAATAGGTCAACGCGAGTTAACTCACAAAACAGACAGGGTGTAAATGGCAAACATTGTTGTGTAAGCTGGGAGAAATATTATCCAGCAAAAAATAAACATATAAGAAAAAAGGAAGAAAAATGCTTCTACAAATTTGTATCAACAGGGCTTTAATAATCAAACACGAAAGGATATGAAAAAGGGCCTTGAGAAATATTATAGGGCAAATTTAGTTCAAACAAGAATGTATAAAATCTAATTTTATAAGGGAGAGGAAATATGCATATAAAAATCCCTTGTGAAATGGTATTGGGCAAAGAACAAATAAAATAAAAGTGGCACAATTGAAGAAAAGAGAAGTGAGGAAATTGTATTATATGGCAAATAGAAAGAAAATACCCACTAAACCATACTAGCAAAGACTTCAACAACAATTGTTTTCTTACAGAAAAAAGTCACTATGGGTCAAAAAGTATACATAGAGGATCTACAAAATTCTAATTCTACTAACACTACAGGATTGATAAAATTTGCACACTTGAATTCGCTTCTGACACTGTCTGCAGTCTCTGTTGTTGCAGTAAATTGGCAACGCTACTGTCGGCGAATGCTAGCAATCTGCAAAGGTCTGGGGCAAGGCCAAAAACAAGATGGAATACTGCGCTTGCAGAAAATAAATGCCTCCGAGTCTGAGTTCAATCAACCCAATACCTACAGAACCACTAGTCTTGATGGAAATCCTTAGTTATTTGTTACTTGCCATTTCAATTATTTCCCCTCTTTTTTTGCATCTATAGAGCACAACAATTGCCAGCAAATGGATATTTTTTCTCATGACCTTGAGAAAATGTAGATCTACAAAACTCTCAGATGAGCAGAACACACACAAATAGAATATAGGAATGCATCATGTGCACAAAAAAAAATCAATAAAGCCATTTGTACAATTTGTAAAATATAGCTACCGTCATGTATCAGAAATATATTCTTTTAAATGATACTTTTTTGATTGCACATCAAGGCAAATTTCTGAAATTATGATTGAAAATACCACTCCAGTCATACATTTTCATTGTTTATTTTAAGCAGGATAAATCAACATTACCTCAAATTGGTAAAATGGCTTCATCAATTTGTTCATAATTGACTCCATGTCTAAAATCAGTGGAATTTGAATAAAAAACCTACCTCTATCCCTTTAACCCATCAAGGACGAGAGCTATTTTAAGGCAAAATTGATCATTGTTTTCTTCTACAAACAAAACTCCTAAATTTTGTTGACCGATCAATGACATAAAAATATTATGTAATGACCATTTAAGACAAATATGAAGTGACTTTGCCGCAAAGTTGCCAATTTGAACGCCAATATCTGTTTTTAAAATATCACAATGTGTTGCCAATCAAAGGATTTTTCTAAATTATAGTGATTTACGCAGTAATAAAAATCATTAAACCAGAACGTCAATGACGTAGCGCTCATCCGCCATCTCGCAACATCAAATATCGCAAATTTCATGTGGTACACTTTTCAACTGGTCAAAAAATAAAAATTTGATGCCCTGGAAGGGACATGGGAAAAAATAAAAAAATCAAAAAATAAATTTAAAAAATAAAAATAAAAATAAAAATAAATAAAATAAAAAACAAAAACAAACAAAACAAACAAACAAACAAACAAAAAATAAAATAAAATAAAAACAATAAAAATAAAAATAGAAAAATAAATTTAAATTAAATTTTAAAAAATTAAAAAAATAAAAAAATAAAAAATTTACCATAATTAATGAATGGAGAAAAATTTCAAAATTCTGTGTAGAAGTTTAGTGTACCAAAGTTAGCTCTACCAGATAAAGCAAACCAAATCAAAATCGGTCGAGAAATGAAGGAAAAGAAGCATTTTTTGTGATTTCGAATAATTTGAATAAATTACCATAGATAATGAATTTCATGAATCTGTATAGAAGTTTGAAATCCCCCTCTTAGCCCTATCTTATGAAACCTAGCCCTATTAGATAAACCAAACAGAATGAAAATCGGTCGAGAAATGAAGGAGAAGAAGCATTTTTTGTGATTTCTGGAATAAATTTGCATAAATTACCATAATTAATTAATGGAGAAAAATTTCAAAATTCTGTGTAGAAGTTTAGTGTACCAAAGTTAGCTCTACCAGATAAAGCAAACCAAATCAAAATCGGTCGAGAAATGAAGGAGAAGAAGCATTTTTTGTGATTTTTGGAATAAATTTGCATAAATTACCATAATTAATTAATGGAGAAAAATTTCAAAATTCTGTGTAGAAGTTTAGTGTACCAAAGTTAGCTCTACCAGATAAAGCAAACCAAATCAAAATCGGTCGAGAAATGAAGGAGAAGAAGCATTTTTTGTGATTTTTGGAATAAATTTGCATAAATTACCATAATTAATTAATGGAGACAAATTTCAAAATTCTGTGTAGAAGTTTAGTGTACCAAAGTTAGCTCTACCAGATAAAGCAAACCAAATCAAAATCGGTCAAGAAATGAAGGAGGAGAAGCATTTTTTGTGATTTCGAATAAATTTGCATAAATTAGCATATATAATGAATTTCACGATTCTGTGTAGAAGTTTTAAATCCCCCTCCTAGCCCTATCTTATGAAACAATCAGAATCAAAATCGGTTGAAAAATAACGAAGAAGAAGCATTTTGAAAATTGTGGACGGACGGACGGACGGACGGACGGAAGGACGGACGGACGGAAGGACGGACGGAAGGACGGACGGAAGGACGGACGGACGGACGCCGGACGCAACGCCATGGCATAAGCTCATCGGGCCCTTCGGGCCGGATGAGCTAAAAATAACTAAAGCAGGTAGAGTAACAAAATAGGGTTCTAAAAATAGAAGAATTTATGCTCTTTCTTCCTGTACACTTCACATAACTAGTCTTCATCTTGTTTAAGTGTAGGACTACCAAACCACAAATATGTGGGCCTTAGGCACTGATGGGTAAAATGTAGCAGCTATATGGGAACTGACAGAAGATTCAGAAATAGAACAAGAAGTCCATGTCTTTCAATATAAACTAATGTCATTCATGAGCCTAGATAATTATACAATTCATTATCAAACCTTCCACAAAACTATCCAGGGTGTATAATCAATTGTATTTAAAGTCAATAATCCAAAAGCGATCATCTATATAGCAGGTGATACAATGCAAACTATGAATATGAATAACTTTTGATAGGAAAGAGAAACTACCGTATGATGTAAGTTCAATACTCGATTTCAATATAACTATTATCATTTATCAAAGTCGATAAACACATAAAGCAGTGGTAGTAGTAGTAGTATGCACAAGTGCTTTCAAAACTTAGGATAATAGACCAAATTTAAATGAGCAAAGTCCATACACCGCAAACTCATCTGAGCAGACTTACTAGTACTTAGTTGTAATACAGATATGCTTTCAAAACATAAATTATAATTGAAGGACAGATCAATGTATATATTGATACCTAGGTCAATATCAAACTGAAACCTAGTATTTATATTACGTTACTATAAAGGAAAGTCGATAATCATCTAACACCAATGGCAGTCGTAATAATGCAAAATGTATGTGCATCATCACCTTATATTATATCAACAAATATCTTAACTTCTCACAAAAATAGTGTTAAGACTGCCGAACTACAAGAAATGTGTATATACACAATGCAAGAAACAGATCTCCAATGAATCTTTATATAATTCTGTGTTATAAGACAGACAGATAATGGAAAACCATATATTTATTTGCACCAAATATATGACATCCTCAACCAATCAAGTGATAAATCCACAAATCTGCAAACCTCTAATCAATTTCCAAGCTTTCCTCCACTATAAATCCATTTCAGAGATAATAATAAATGTGCAGATCCGCCAGAAGTACTCACTATATTATTAGATGAATCCAATATCCATATCCAGGATAGGGCATCCACAATTTCCATATAATCAAACGGTTGTTGAAAATTATATATCCAGTATAAATTTCCTTGATTTGAAAACTTCAAATGGCTATCTCCGTGAAATCTCCATCAAATCTCAAACATTTGAGTGATGAGCTGGTCAAAGCACAGGCAAATGATGAACAGATGAAGTTCAGAGTGTTAAATCCAGAAAATCTCCATCATAACTGTGATCAACTGGTTAAAGTACGATCTACAGATATATTATTAGCATGAGGGTACAGTACCCCAACGGTATATATGACTATGAGAGAGAGAATAAGGGAGACGCACTCTTTCGGCCTCCCATCCGCGAAACCGTAGCATTCACGACTGTGGACTGATCCTAAGTAATAGCACAGGAGTGCAACTAAATCCCCCAACATCAATGCCACTGCACACCGCACCACACTGGTTTCCCTACTATTCTCCACTGGCTCACGACTATACAATAATAACTTCTTGCCTTAGCTACCCTACCCACACATACTACGTCCTCCCATCCTTTCCACATGATGTACCGCTTACCCTCCACACACGCTCAGTGGAGACGGATTCTTGTCAACACCAGCACAAGAGGGAAGAGAGAGCAGGCGAACCCTGAGCGAAGGGGAGGGATGGAGGAGAAAAAAATGTCACCAAAGGATGAAAATGAGACGGGGAAAAAATATCACCAAAGGATGTAAAAGAGAGAGAAATGGGATAGGATGGGAAAGGTGAAAACCTCAGAATAGGCAAATTCTGAGCTAGGGGGAAGAGGAGGAATATAATCTCTAGGGAGGGGGACAATTATGGATGAGAGGACATGAACGAGAGGGGAGGGGGGAAAGGAAGAGGGAGATGAGAGGACACACATGAGAGGGGATGGGGGTTAGGAAGAGGGAGATGGGAAGACACAACTGACAGGGGAGGAGAAAAGGAGGAGATATAGGGGCAGATAGAAATGAGAGGGGAAGAAAGGATGAAAGGTAAAATGCACATGGGGGAGAGGGGTTAATAGAGAGAGATATAATGGAGAAGAGAGGAAGATTGAGAGATTTACAAAATGAAGAAAAAAAGACAGGAAGGGGGATATTGGGAGAAAATGAGTGAAATAGTGAGTAGATGATGACATACATACGAAGGAGAGGGATGAATAGAAGGAGAGATACGGGATTAGAGTAGAAGAGATAATGGACAACAATGAAGATGAAAAGAAAGATGAAGAGAGAAAAGAAAGGAGAGAGAAGATGAGGGAAAGGGGGAGGAGGGGATAAAATAGTGAAAGAGTGAGGAGAGGGGGAGAGGGGAAGAGAGAAAGACAGGAAAATGTGGGTGGATATGAAAAGAAACTAAACAAGTTTAGAAAGAAAGAATGTAAAGAACATTTGAGGGATAAATATAGATATAAATGAGCTTATAGTGACAATGCCTAATTAACCACAACATTACTGAGGAGAAGGTACACAGCTCTAAAGAAGAACACGATGAACGAAGAGGAGGGAGAAGGAAAAGGGGGAATGGAGGGGAAGAATGATAGACAGGGGAGAATTGAAAATACAGATGAAATAGATCACGGTATAAAGAAATCAATTAACATTTCTAGGAGGAGAAACAAATGTTTCAGATATAAAAGAAAACTGAAGGAATTGAAATCTCCTGCAATGAGAGAAGACGAGTTGTGGAAAGTCCAACATGAAAATTATGAAGACATCTGCATGTTAACGTACAGCTAAGACCTCTCATTGGCCCTGTACTGCCAACTGCTAAACGCATTAGAGCTCTTTTCTAGGACAAGGTGCAAGAGATGGGAGAAAAATGGGGAAAGATGAGATGGCAAATTGCAGGAAAATAAAATAGGAGGAGAAAGAGAAAAGAAAGAAGAAAAACAAAATAGAGGGAGAAAGGGAAAAGAGGTCGTAAGATGTCAGAAAAGTAGAAAAGAGAGCGAGAAAAGAGAAAAGAACTCTAATAGAAGAAATCAAAACAGACTGAGTGACACCAAACTCCAAGTTCGAGTGACCAGCTATGCCCCAGAGGGAGTTAGAACAGAGGTAATTGAGTAGTCTTGTTGACAGACTTTTTAAAGATTGTTGAACGTAGAGATGCTACACTGCGGATCATCATATTGAACTAGTAAAGTTTGTGCATACTGATTGCACAACACTGAGCCATTGTGCATTACGCACCATGCGCAAGGCTTTCGCAAGATGGCACCTTGCATCTGATTTATGATATTGAACCACCTTTAAAGGCAGTTTGTGGGTGGTACATTTCTTTTGTTGAATTGAATATAATTGCAGAGCCCTGAAGAAATCGAACCTTGCAAGGTTACATACCTGTTTCAAACTGTTTCAAATAACGTGGTGTCAGATATTTTGTTAAATGTTCCAAATGATGGGGTGTTAGTGACGCCATGATGTTTATACCTCCGTGAAGATGTTGATTCTGCACGCAAAATGAGAATGCATTCAACAGGCAATGAAGACTCAGACATAAGACACATGATCAGGTGATGAAAGAGTTCTATCTGAAAGCAAATACAATATATGTGCATCCAGATTCATAGCTAGTATCCTAGCTGAAATGGCATACACACATGACAAGACAAAAACAAAAAAAGGTGGAACTGCTAACTGAAACTAGTGTAACTAATGTAATATCAATTATTTATAATCTACTTTAATATGAACAAGTTTTCAGTAAAATTATTGAAACCTTGCCTATGAGAACCAGGTGTACTATGTCCATTTTAGAATTTCTTAGGGAATGGGTGAAAATTATTTGTTTCTTTCTTTTATTTTAATAAATCAGGGAGGTCACATCTAACCCTTTAAAGACTATATAACATGCATTCTCCATAGACCCAGACCAATTATCTTTGGGACATTTCCATCGTTCCCAAGAACAATGCAGGGCTTCTACAAATCATAGTTCATAGCTCATAGTTAATCCGTTCTGGACTGGTCCTGAATATACTCAGGCTGGAGTCTATGGGGAATCCATGTTATACCAAAATCAGTCGGTCTTGAATGGGTTAACCCATTCAGGACTGATTGATTTTGCCATAACATGTATTCTCCATTGACCCTAGCCTGAGCATTTTCGGGACCAGTCTTTAACGGGTTAACATATCTCCTCAGAAATAGGATGAATACTCAAGTACAGAGAGATCCTTCAAATTACATTTCAATGATTCCTACAACAGGCAACTTGAAGACCAGGCATACAAAAAATCCTTGAATTAGGGGATCTAATTTAATTCTTTTAGGCCTGATGGCAGTGCCTCACTGTGCACAATATCAAATACAGGGGATGGGAATTACCTCTTTCATGTCACAGCCACCCCCATCCCATAATCTAAAACTACCCAAGAAAATAAATCATGAAACTTAGAAGTACTCCCCTCACTATCCCACATTGGTATCAATGCCCCACTCTCCCGTCTTTTTCATCTCCTTCTTCTTCATAGTTTTCTTTATTTTTCTTCTTTGTAGTGCACGTACTGCCTCCTTTAATTCAGAAGATCCTTGGAGTATTTTAATTATGGTGTGCAGGGTTACTAATCTACAGGGGGGGGGGGGGGGGGGGGGGGGGGGGGGGGGTCACCGCAATTGATATTGTTATATGATTGAAGTCTCAAAAATCACTTTTGGGAAATATATAAAATAACTTGAATGAATGAAAAAATGGTGCCTTGTCCAATGGTGGGATTCGAACAGCGTTCACGAGGGCTCACAACTGATAGCAACAGGGGGTCTGGTAGGCTCATTATGGGGGAGCATCTTTAAACTTCCTCTACTCCGCAAGTATAATGGGGGTCAAGGCAGCACATTATCTCCACTCTAGAATAAAGGGGCAAAGGGAAATGATGCCCCTCCCCCTCTCCCCTCCCCACCCCAACTAGCAAGTATAATGGGGAGTCAAGGCAGCACATTATCTCCACTCTAGAATAAAGGGGCAAAGGGAAATGATGCCCCTCCCCCTCTCCCCACCCCCAACTAGCAAGTATAATGGGGAGTCAAGGCAGCACATTATATCCACTCTAGAATAAAGTGCAAAGGGAAATGATGCCCCTCCCCCTCTCCCCACCCCAACTAGCAAGTATAATGGGGAGTCAAGGCAGCACATTATCTCCACTCTAGAATAAAGGGGCAAAGGGAAATGATGCCCCTCCCCCTCTCCCCACCCCAACTAGCAAGTATAATGGGGAGTCAAGGCAGCACATTATCTCCACTCTAGAATAAAGGGGCAAAGGGAAATGATGCCCCTCCCCCTCTCCCCACCCCCAACTAGCAAGTATAATGGGGAGTCAAGGCAGCACATTATATCCACTC